>LIAE01006457.1:0-66615 GCA_002287525.1 Diploscapter pachys | reverse complement strand
TTCTCTTCACCTCATTTTTCTCTCTCCCTTCTATTTTTCCTTTATTCTCTTTGTTTTATCGTAGACAGCTTTGCATAACTGAATCCAAGCAAATGTGCGCGGGACATGCGATTTCCTGGTGTTTCGATGCCTCGATTCATTTTGCAATTGATTCGATTCGATTATAAATCGTGGATTTGAAATATGAAGGGATAATGATGATGATGAATGAATTAATTAATTGCAGGGATCCGATGCAGCAGAATGGAGGAGGCAGAGCACGACACTATCGCCAATGATTCCAAATCAGGTGCGAAGTTCTCAATATCGAAAATGCACTATTTAGTGTGTAAAAAGAAAAATAAGATATGTATATTTATTTGACAACAGTTTTAAAAAAGTTTATAGATATTTTCTTGCAATAACCAACACAATTTCTTTTAAATTCGAGATTGAGGGTGTACACTGCAGACACCCCAAATTTGGGTATTTATAAGAAAGTTTATGAGAAACCAGCCACACCACGTAAAAGCGCGGGTTAGATAACCCTAGAAAATATGACTTATGAAGCGCTGTATCAGTTACAGAATTTTATGAGAATTTTTTTTCGATTTGGCGGTGCGTCAAAAGTATACAGACGCGTCTACCGTAGCCAATTTTAGCAAATGGCTGTTGTCTAAATTCAATTTGGTTATCACCATTGAATTCTACGGTATCGATCTGCCTATTCACCAATTTATAGGCCGAATAGTTACAAGAAAATTTTCTTCAGAATTCTTTTCTGAAAACTTTCCTTGACTATGGAAAATGATCCAAAAATTGATAAATCTTGGAAAAAGTCGTGTACAGTCCCAGAATGAGTTTTTTAAACTAATACAAAATGATGGCATGATAAAATGATAAGCATACATTCATTATCTATAGCTATTTTCTCGATCGGATTTGATTTGATGTTATTTCCTTAAAATATTTTAAAGAAATCATTTTGAAAGTCCAAAATGAGAATTTTTTACATATTTATGATGAGATGATCTTTATGAACGATCTTTGTATTGACTTATAAGATTGTATCCATGAAGATCAGCTTTGTTTCATCAAAATAATGAACTGATATACAATGATATAAGTTTTTTTTACAGTTGGTTCGAGCAAACGAAAGAGTCGTCCAGTGAAACGAGTATTTCAACTGGAAGATGACGCAGAAATGGATGAAGGAATGGAGATGGGACAGGAAGCGGCAGTCACAAATGAAACGGTAGGACGTTTGTCAGATAATTCCATTGCTCGACACTTTCTCATTCTTATTGCCTCATTGACTATGCAATTTCGAATTTCAAATCTGCCTCTTCCTTCCGATTTGGTGTCCTTTCTCCTCGGCTTCCGCTCATTCTCCTCCACCCCTTCAACTCCTCGTCGTGGTCCCTTCTGGCTCCATTCTGCCTTCCCTGCCAAATTCTTATTCCTTTCTTTCTCTCTTCTCATCTCATTCCCTCCCAATTTCGTGTATTCTTTTCTTTTTTGTGCCATTTCCGTAAATCGATATGCGCTTTTGCATAATCATCCGCATCCGGCCCTGCCTTGCCTTGCCTGCCATTACAGCCATCTCCATTCTCTTTTTTCACTTCAATTCAAACCCCCTTTCATTTTTTCTGCCCTTCGCTTTATTTTATCTTCTCCATTGTAGCATATGCATATCCTAGGCGCATCTTGCATTGATCAGATCGAAAGATAATTGATAGACCTATTGAAAAGTCCAAGCATATTGACGTATCGACGAATTCAAATAACCTATAAGATACGGATATACTATGAGTTTTATTTGGCCTATTTGATTTGATCATCTTTTGAAATGTGCAATGCCCTGCTCTCTCAAACCCGAGTCATTGTGCTTTTGAAAAGACATCATATCTTCGAAACAGGTGTGTGCGGAATTTAAATTTCAAATAATTCGGAATTGGAATTAGAGTCCAGAATTAAAAATTTGCATGACTCTTGAATTGGAATTTTAGCTTAAAATGAAAAATCACCTAAATTTTTAGAATTCATAATTTTAGAGTTAATGCATGTTATCTAGTCTAGATGCTAAATACAACATTTGTGACGTATTTGAGAGGATAATTAAGGACATTTCGGAGTCAGAATTTCGCACATTCCTAATTCGAAATAACATTAACTTCTGCAACTATTTCATGGCTAAAATGAATTCTCTCCTCTCATGCCATTCTTATATTTTTCTTGATCTCATTGTTAAACGATCTCTCAATAAACCGTATAACGGTTGCAAAGGAAAAATGTCTTCAAAGCTACGGTATCATCATACCATAGTGCTTTGCTCTTTCTTTGCCTTGTTCAGCGAAGCCCTATAAAAACTGACTCAAACATCGATTTTTTTCCAAATTTGCATTAATTTTTTGAAAATATTTTTTTCCAGCTATATTATCGGGGACATTTTAAAGAATTTTTCAATAAATAAATATTTAAAAATAATACATAGATAGAAAGTTAACAATTTTCCGAAAAAATGACGCCGAACAGCTTAAAACGCTGCACGCCTAACTAATAAAAACTATAAATACTGAACAAGATAATAATTTATTCAATTTCAGATATCAGCAATGGGGTTACCTTTGGTAACGAAAGGACAGAATGGAAACAGCAGCACAGACATTGTAACCGGAAACGGTAACGGCAATGGGAATGGAAACGGAAATGGCACTAAACATAACGGGTCAGTCATTTTGCAGAACTCTGATTGAATATGCATTACGTGAGATGGGATGTAGTTTGCATGATGCAGAGATGCAGACTTCGTGGAATTAATCATTCATTTATCATCATATCAGTGTCCATTTGCCTCACAGCCACGCATTTATATGCATCGCTGCTCTGCAATTCCAAATACCCTCATTGAATCATTGCGCAGATTTTAGTAATGAGTTGCGAAGTTTCAAATTTTGATACAATTAATCTAGTCTGTTTTTATACACATTTCTAGTGAACTGTCTATAAAGAAGATTATCTTTGGTTGACTAAATAGGCATTTGGGCTACTGAATCTATTGTGAGAATTAGACAGTTAATTGCCAGATATGTTTTATTCTATGGCTAGATTCTCTTCTCTATCTTTGCCAAAATATCAGGTTCATCGAGTTATCATGCTCTTTTAGATTTCGATTCAGATTTATCTTCATTTGTCTGCGTATCTATTTCTTCCTCAATTCGTAATCCTCTTCTTGTGCGTGGTTTTCTCGAATTCCTATCTTAGCTCTTTTCTGGTTCTCTTCCCCTTCCTTTTCTGGATCTAACTCTATCAGCAAACTGATTGGTGGTATTCATGCCCCTCTACCCTCTCCCTATTAGCCTTTTCTCCCTCTCTGTTAGCCAGCAGCCAACTTTTCTTGTGGTCCCTTGCCTTCCTCAGCTCCTTCCCGTTTGCATCATTTCAATGCAAATTACTCTCGTTGTCTCCCCTATCCTTTCCTTCTTTGGCTTTGCCTCTGCATTGGGAGAATTTGCAATTTGGTTCGATGAAAAGCGGCGGCATTTCATTCATTGAATCGAGTTGAAGTGAGCAGAACAATTCACAATGCTGCAGTCCTGGCCCAGGACAGGGGTGTTTTGTGCCGCAATTTGGCTAGGCCTCGGCCATATTCATATGCCAAAAAGCCGTTTGACGACAGAGTATCGAGGGGCAGAGAGGTTGTGACTTAGGGACACGGACCTGGAGTGTGGCAGTCAGGCAGTCAGTTTGCTGTTGTATGCATGAGCAGTCGGGCAATGCATCTCCTCTGCTTGTCCTGCCCCGTGCCCATTCCATTTCCCTATTTCCTTCTTTCCGCCTTACAATGCCATTACATTGTTCTTTTGCTCGTTTCTCTCTGCCCTTCTGCCGCTAGTGGCTCTTCTCTGCCCTGCTTCCACTCGACTGAATCGCCCTTCGTCCCATCTTCCATTCCCCCTTCGCCTCTCCATCATAACTTTCCTATTTTGGTATCAGCCCCTTCTTCCTGCTTACTGTCTGTCTGCTCAATTTGTGCCAATTCCAATGCAATCCAATGCAATTACTCGTCTTCTTCCATTCAAATTGCTGTCCATTTAGGCAGTCTTTCTGCAGAACTTTGACTTTCCCACTCAACTTCTTTGAATTCCAGCTTGATTCAGAGCTTTCGTCGAATTGTGCCTTTTTTCGGACGCAGTGCTTCCATTCTGCATTCATTCTCCCCAATAGCTGCCTGTTTATAAATAGATGAATTGAATTGAATTGCATAAGAGGGAGATTTTAATAATGAGTGCCTGGTTGGTGGCTCTGAATTCCAATCAGTTGCTCATAGTGGCAGACCAATCTGCCTATCTCCTATCGCCCATTTCACATTCCAATGCATCATTTCATTACTCGATCATTCACATTCACATTCACAGTCGCATTCATCCCAATCGGATCATTCCAATTATGCAGGATTATTTATTCATCGGTTTGTCTGGTTGCTCTAATCATTCAATCGTTGTCATCATTTATTTAATGATCTTCTCCTTTCTGTTGTCTGCTCATTCGCAGTCTCATTTTCCCCTTCCCCTTCCTCTTCTTTTTCATATATTGCGTAATCAAGCTTCATCTTCCAGTGTCTTTGCCTCTTTGCTCTTGGAATAGGGACCTTCTTCGCGGCTGCATTTGCATATGGAATAATATTGGCTTCATGAGCCTAGATGGGATGCAATGGCCTGCTGCCTGCCGCTGCCTTGCAGCTCTGCAGCAGTATTTCGGTCCTTTCGGCCAGTTTTAGTCTTTCAGCTCCTTTTCCTTCCTCCTTTCTTCTTGCCTTGTCTCTTCGCGTATCTCATCCCCCGATTAGATTAATTTCGAGTTTTCTTTCCGCTCGTTGATCCGGCTGAATTGCCATCGAAATATTCGTTTTCTCGTCTTTCTTTTAGTATTTATGAGGTGTGTTATTTTGCATGGAAAGTCATCGAAAGTGTGAGGGAATCTTCAGAAATGCAAGCAGAGGGCAGGGCACAAATGTGAAGTTGGAGAATATATGCGAGGGGGAAATGGAGTGAAGTCGAGAGCTTCAAGCAATTGTGGTAGAAGATATGAAAGATGGAATGGTCGTTTCTCTATTCCTCAGCTTATATATCGTTTGAACTTTAATAGTTACGCACAAATTAAGACTGAAATAGAGATCATTGACCAAAAGACTATTGAGAAAGTTGCAAGAAATGTGTGTTGATGTGGCTTATAATGGACTAAAGTAATTAGAGTTGAAAGAAAAAATCTATTTTTTTCTAAGAAACTGCATAACTCATCGATCATTTTCAGTTCATCGGGTGATGCTGCAGCCGCGTCGACTGTGAGCTTGAACACCGCTGATTTGCTACAAAAAGACGCTGAAAAGGACCAATCAATGGATCAGGCCGAAATGTTTAAACGGTGAAAGTTTAAAATAATTTTAAATAGACTTTTTATTTTCTACTATTTACCATACTTTCTGAAGGTTACTAAACATTACATATCCTTTCATCTTCATCTGTCATTTAATTGCAACTCCATTTCTGTGACGACTTTTATCGATTTATTATTCGACGACATTACTTATCAAATCAGTAGAAATGCAGTGTTCTTTAATGCAAGTTATTAATTAGGCAGTTACAAATTCGAAAAATGCATTATGATATTTCTTTTCCCAGAATGAGGATATCAAATATTGAGCGAGTTGAAGAAAACGTATTAGGGTGATCTATGTATTCAACGATTTCCATCTGTGTCGAAGTTGATCTTCACAAATATTGCACTTTTGAAAGACTACTTTAATCTATTTCTCAATATTTTCTATCATTTCACATTGTACACTATAACTTAGTTTTTGTTTAGATTAACGGAGATGTTGATGAGCCAACAACAGCCGCAACTGCAATCTGCAGGTGCGTACCTGTCCCCTCAACTTCTTCTCCAGTCCTCCCTGCCACTCTTCAATTCCCCTTCGGCCGTGTCTTCCGATGCCTTTCCCTTCCCTTCCAACCACCTGCTTCAAGCTGCTGCTCTCTTCTCTTCGGGATTATTCAATGGCTCTTCCAATACAATCAATTCATCTTCAAATCAGCCAACCTCAAATCATTCCAAGAGGAATAACCAATGTAAGATCTACAAGTTCATTTCAGTTTATGATTAAATTTCTCTAGCATCACCCCTCTTGCAAACTCCAATGGCAAACGTCAATGTTGCTATGTTACAACACATGCTCAAAACTGGCGAAAAATCGGTAATTTGACTCTTCGGTTTTTGCTTCTAAAGTTATGTAATATTTGAAAGATAATGCGAATATGTCATATCTGTGGTCGACTAGCAATTTTATCGGTCATTTTGATAAGCATTTTATTCGCATCTTTAACTTTTAACGCTGTCTAAAATTGTCTTACGATTAGATTTTTCTATGAAATTTTCACATATTCCTAAAAATTCCACGCTTGAATTGAAGTCGAGCAGAATTATAAGAAAGCCATTATTAAGCGAGTAATTATGAAAAACAAAACATTTCTTTCATGCAGAGTTGAAAGAAAAGGCTTATCTTCGCAATAGCTCTTCAATTATTTGATATGCCTTGATATCTTTAGTAGATTATCAATATCTTTCTTTAATTCTGATATTCAGAACTCCCCGAGCAGTCGATCTTCGCCTGGATTGGGCGGCAATATCTTAGTGGCTCCCCCGCCAAATCCACCAAATCAGTCGAACAATCGCTCGACAGCCAAGCGGAAGCTGTTCGAGAGCAAGGAAGAGGGCAAATTCGACAAACTGAGCAGCGCGAATGTGAAGATGATGCGGCAGGCTGCCACGAACATCTCCAAGGAGGAGAGGATCGATTTGGACGAGCTCGAGAATTTCGCGAGCATGTTCAAGAAGCAGCGAATTAAATTTGGTATTCGTAAAAAAAATAGCAATAGTATTGAATGAAGAAACTTACAGGATTCACTCAAGGAGATGTGGGAGTAGCATTGGGCAAAAGATATGGGACAGATTTTTCACAAACCACTATATCCAGATTTGAAGTAATAGCCCAGAAAATTGATCTGTTAAAATGGAATATATTTTAGGCTCTAAATCTGTCATTCAAAAATATGTGCAAGTTAAGACCTTTGCTGAAAGAATGGCTGCAAGACGCCGAAGCTGCACTCGCTAATGGGGCGTCGCTGAACGAATTGCTCGATAGGTTAATAATAGTAATTAGGGGAATTCAATGAATAATTTTAAATTGAAGAGGAACAAGTGCTCAAAATGGTGGACCTACTTCGAGTTCGGCATTGCACAACTCAACGCCGTCCCCTTCCGCTACTTCTCCCGATGGAAATTTGGATTCTCTCACAGGACGACTGCCATTTGAACCTCACATTAAACGAAGACGGAAGCGGACAAATTTGGATATGAATCAGAGAGCCGCGCTGGACGCCTTCTTCTCGGTGAATCCTCGGCCGGATCACGAAAGAATGACTGAAATAGCGAATTCGCTCGAGTTGGACAGGGATGTGAGTGAGCATGTCTGTGTTTTGCAATTCATTCATGACTCAGTCTTCAGGTCGTGCGAGTCTGGTTCTGCAATCGACGACAAAAAGTCCGTCGTCACGATGATCCTGAAGGGCTTGAAGTCGGCGGCAACAACGCACTCTTCTCCTTTAATGTCAGTTCATTATCCTCGTTCAAGCAATATCTTATTGTTTAGGATGTTCCTTCTTCCTCGAGTCAATTTTCCTCATTCCCCGATTCCACTTCCGACGACACGATGAGTGAGAACGGGCAGCCATCAGAAAGTGCAGGTCCCTCGACCCCTCTCGATGCAGGCACGGGCATTTCCATGCCCATGAATGTCACATTGGAGCAATTGCTGAAGGAGGCAGGAGTGGCTGGAATCACACCCATCATAACGAGTACACACAATTCGACAAATCTGCCTGACGATTGAACGCTAACTGCCACAACACAATGCAACAAAAGGCAGCGTCTTCCCTTCCTCAAGTGCCTTGTAGAGATTATAATGACGTTGCGACTGATCCGAATATTCTAAAAATTGATGATAATAATACATAATGTTAATTACTAAATGGCGGAGTCCTATAGAGATAGACGAGAGAATGAAATTTGAAAGAACTAATGCGGAAAAGATACTTCGCCAAATAGTAATTTTCAGATGTAATCACTATCGAATTTAAAATCATTACGAGACTTACCTACAATATAAGATCATTGCATAATGATGAGAGTAAACATACATGATTTACTACTTCAGATAATGATTTTAGAAGTAACTCGTAAATTGGGTCAGTCGTAATGTCTGTAGAGATATATTTAATGATCAATGAAAATCGGTATTAAAGGCAACCTGGAAAAGTAGCTGCATCGTTGCAATGAAAAGTAATTACATTATTTTTAAGGGAGGGTTGAATTTTTGGGTTTTTAAAATACGCCGGAGGAGTAATACAAATTGAGAAATAGATTGGAGGGTAGGGGTAAATAGTATCAAAATGATAAGCTCATCGAGATGCACATCTTGGTATCCAATTTGCCCTATCACATCCTACCCTTACCTTCTCCAATTCATCTCTCAATTTTATTACCCCTCCGGCATATTTTAAAATTGCAAAAATTCAATCCTTCCTTAAAAATAATGCAGCTACTTTTCCAAGTTGCCGTATTAAATAGATGGTGTTTTTTTAATTCATGCAAAGATTTTCATTGATTACCTATAAATGTAAACTAATGGACTATTTGCCTTTTCGCGAACAAATTCAACATTTTATGATTTATTGCTGCTTTCCTCTTCGAGATTCGCTTGTTGTTTTTCATCTACAAAGTGTGTTCCTCCACATCGATTCGCGTTCTTCCTTTTCTGATGGAAATTACCTGTCCTCGCAGCCTCGAAAGCTGCCTGCCATACACGTTTCTTCCGCTTTTCTACACTTTTACATTTCTGCAAACGAACTGTTTCGAACTCCGATGTTGGGAGCATTGTCATCACTACAAATTTATTATGTTGAATTGTTAGTCATTCTTTTTTTATTCATTCATAATCAATTTATTTTAGTTTCATTTTATTTCGATATTCTGCATTTTCACTGTTACAAATGTCGCATTTCATGAAATCGTCTGCATTTCACACACTCACTGCATCTATGAATTAAAATCGCTTTTAATTTCCATAATATTATTATTATATTTTATCTTTATCGAGTGAAATATGTTCATGTTTACCGGTGGACCATGCAAAGCCCCGATTCTTTTGGTTCTTCTCCTATTCAAGTCCTATTACGATCCGGTGTCTATAGATTATCTATCAATAATTTGTTATATCTTTATCCTCCTCTATTTCTGCGTAACCTGAGTCCAACTACCTGATTGCACTGATTCATCGAGTGATTGAATTTTGGATTTTCATTTAATTTCATTTTCCTCCTCTTTTCATTTTGTTTCAAATTTGCTTCTCTTCGGCCGTTGTCCTCTTCGTGTGATTCGCTTCTTCGCTCTTTTGTGCCTATTTTCATTAAAATTCACAAATTTAATAAATACTTCGATTTATAATTCGTAGTTTCACTAGTTAATAGTCTTAACGCAAAAATTTATGGAACATTATTTAATGGTTGAAACTGAAAAAATACAAATGCGTGTAAACTCGGACACAGAATTTCTCTATAAATTATCCGAACATCCAACAGAGTTATCAATGATGAATTGATAGATATCGATTTATCAATATTCAGAAAATTATAAATATGAAATCAGTAGAACAATCAAAACAATTCAAGAAGAAAATGTGTATGCTAAAACATGAATACCTTGACTCAAAAATCTGATAGCATAGTTGAAATAACAATATTGCGACATTCTTATGGGATAGTAGAGTTATAAAATTGCATAAATTGAAGGTATCCAATTAATTTATTTTGAAAAATATAAGACTACTTTTCATTTGTCCATATTGGCATACAGAGGTTCTCCCCACCGTCTAAACTTTCCCATTGGCAAATTCCCGTACATTCCATAGTATCGTTTCACCTAATTTCTGCATATATTTCATTAAAGGACTAATGGTATTTTCTTCTGAAAATCTTCATTCGTAGTGGCACAATAGTGCATCTTCATATATAATAAATGCCTGTATTTGTGAAAGCAAAAATATATGTCTCACATAATATTCATTTCCTAACTAATAAAGGAATATGTCACTTTCAGTTCAACCTCATTTTCCGAGTGATCTTTCAGATACTATTAGCCTAATTTATTTATGACATTTTAATTAAGTTCTTATTCAGAAATTCAAAGATAACTTTAGTATTCATAATTTCGCAGTTTTATGTGATCATATAATATTTTAAAGGTGAAGGTTTCGTAAGCGCAGAATAAATGTGTCTACTCAATGAATGAAATGATGCAAGTAAACGTTTGAAATTCCTCCTTTTCTAAAACAAAGTATTCTTTCAACTTTTTAAATTTCAGGTTATCAAATACTAAATCTTTCAGACGTTGCATTGCGATTAATTAAATTCAGAAACACTATTATGCATCATTCGAAACTATCTAAATAGCGTATTCTCTAATAATAGGGCACCCCCAAAATGCCAGAACTATCCATCATCTAACTAAAACAATCTGGGAGTATTTTATAATATTCTTTAGTGTGTAAGTGTGGGTTTAGTATTGATTTGCAGTATTACGATCATTAGATGATGAGTTATGGCGGCTTAAAGGGTTCGAATTTTTCGAAAATTAGGGGCTAGAAAATATAAGGGCATGTCCTTCAATTAGAGAATACGGTAATACAGGAAAACTGAAGCTGATAACTTGAAAATTATAAAAATTCCATTATATGCATAGTCATTAATAAATTTATCCTACCATTTAAAAATTTACGGAATTTGATGGTGTACATTTTTCATAATTATCAAAGTTGCTCGAAGTTTATAAATAGCCTACCGGTGCATCAGGCAATTGATTCCAAATGCTGTAAATCGGAGAACAACTTCCTATGATGAGCAACAGAAAGAAAATACCTAAATTAAAAAAATTAATGTTATCATAAAAGTTGAAAAATTTATCATTATAATGTCAAGTTGATACCAATATCATCTAAATAATACAGTTAATTTTGTATTGGATTGCTTTATTTGTAAATTTGCGAACATAAATAGTAAGGTCCCCAAAGCAGATATGCTGGATTGATGCTTCGAAGAAAATTTTTGTGCAGAAATGCCACCAGAAATGTAAATAAGACTTTCGTAAAGAAAACTACACATTTTTAGATAAAAAAATAAATCACACGAAATGGACGCATTTTGGCAAACTTCAAAGAGCATGACGTGCGTGGATGCAAAAATTATTTGTTGATTTTTGGCACAGAACCGTTTTATTGGGTTTATCGTCGATTGAAACTGGGTTTTGAGACATTCGGAGTTTGAAGGTTACTCTCTTCTCAAATTTAGATTTCAAACTACCACGTTTCTACTACCACAAAAACATTTTTGCAAGGGGACGGAGCTTGGGGGCTCTAAACGTAAATTAATAAAATTAACTAACGGACAGAAATCAATAAAACTCGATAATGACTTACTGCAAATAATCAGATTCATGGATTTCATGTCAGCAGACTAATAATAATGCGTAGGGCGATGCGAATGCAGAAGTCAGAAACAGAGGAGAAGATGAACTCGAATAGATAACTCCGCCCTCCTTCCTTCATTAATGACAGGAAGAAAGGCGGCAAGCAGGGCAAAGAGGCTCCTCTTTATTCTATATGCATTGTTGTCTGACACAGCTTCTGCTACAGAGGAAATGCAACCTCTGATAGATGAATATTTATTGTAAATTAAAAATGAAACATGAATACATAAAATGGCACGCCATCGTTTTAGGAAAGATGATGAAGCTTCGTGACAAGAGAAATAACGTCATTTTTGTGCTCAATGGGTGTGTTTTAACTCAAAAAGAATTTGAATAGATTTAATCTCTGGCAAAAAAAGAATTTTCTCATTATCCACAAATTGAATCTACAGTCAGCCAGCTGAATCGGTCTCCACTCTACGTTTCTGCATCCCTTCCAACTTCTCGTCGACACTTCACCAGAATGGGGAGTTTATCTGATAATCAGGTAGAGATTATTTCTTCCAATTGTCAATAAAATATCTATAATTATGAAGACTTTATTCAGATGAAAAGGTATAGAATGGGTAGGTCACAAAGGGTTTCTGACGTTTTCATACTACGTCTGAAAAAAAAAATCCTGATCTGTGAGGCTTCTCATTAATATAACAGCGTACTATCATTACCATTTGAAAATTCACCTTGATTCTTTCTACAAGTTACAGATAAAAATAAAAACTTGGGAAATTTTCCAAACTGATGATTGAATGATCCCGATGAATAATGCGAGAGAGCTGACTGTTCAATCATCTCGATACTTTCAGAAATTGAAAATTTTTGGAAGCTGGCATCCATGGACGGAGTAAGTAACTTCAATATCACTTTGAGTACCGTATGAAATCATTGAATTAAATTATTCATGATATTTTTCTGCAAAAAATAATAGATGCCAATGAGTATTTTCAAGTTATATTTGCCCGAAATTTTATGAATAGCCATAAAAGTTATGATGACCACAGAGAGGAATTTTATTGGAGAAATTTTCGTAGAAACATGTCATGGATATTATCAATTTTTAAGAACTATTTCGTAATGACGTTTGAAAGAAAAATAACATTTTAATTCTTTCACGATAATAATCTTCTGTGCGGTGGCTCTGTTCTGTCTGGCAATAACATTTCTGGCGATCTACATAACGATGAACTTCCTGTCCAACATCAGAGGAGTCAATTACATCGAGAAAATGCGTCACTGGAGCACAGACAAAGGTAGAATGTGAAGTAAATTATGAAACTGTCACATAATATCTACATAATTTTGTCATTTTGATCGATTATCGTCTTATGCAATAAACATGAATAGTTAATCTTCACCTCATTTTTCCTGCGAAATGATTGCTCCGTTAATAAAATCTAAGTTCAGGCTTTAACCTGGGCAGCATACTTCGTTTGAAGGAAGAATAGAAAGAGAAATTTCGAATACAAGTCGAAGCATTTTGCCAAAAGGAAAATCCAGCTCCCATTCAACCAAATCTAGATATCCCATCTCGCACCGTTCTGAATTCTGAATGAAGATAATACAATCATTTGTCATCGAAAAACTCATAAATTCGGGTGTCATTTATTTGTTGATCATATGAAATTATTTTACAGATAAATTCTGCTTAGAATAATATGTTTTATAGAATAACTTTAGCATATTTATGCCTTCAATTATATTTTAGCTCTGAATATACAGCTATTCAAAAGATTTTTTTTCTAGGTTTCTTATTTGAATATTTTCGATTTAAAATTTCGTCAAATTTCGGATTTGGAATCTTCAAATGTTTTCCAAAAGTTGAGTCTACATTTGCCTATGAGTAGCCTTTAGCCAATTGTTACACTCATATCGTATTCATTCGATGTAATATAATATCGTGAGAGAACTTGCGAATTTTTCTATCTGCAAATTTTTATGCCTTCTTCTGAAATTTTATTCAACTTTTCAAAAAACTTGCACTTGCAATGTGACAAATTGTCGTTGCATCAATCTCTATATCTCTGCATGTCGATTGAATTCTTCATCCTTCTGTCAGCCATTCAAGCAGGTTAAGTCAATTCCGCAATGATTCATAAACCTCGATTTTGTTAAGAGAATATTGTTACTCCTACAAAACGATTGCTAGATGATTTGCTTACGAAATCCTACATAACCGACATTCGGCCGACGGATGCAGATGAAAATGTGACGGTTGTGAAGATAATTCCGAATATGTTCATTCTACTCGAAATGGTCACCAAATTAATAATCTCTTCAAGATCAAAAATTTTAGGACCAACAACAGGAAACAATTCGATTTTCGGAGGAATTTATGCTGGTTTTTTTTTATTTTCCAATTATTTGATGATATTCAATAATAATTTCCAGTCATGGAAAGATCCGATTTACACGTGGAATCCAGCGGACTATCCGGACTATAATCAAGACTGGATCAAGCTTCCAGAGAACAAGCTTTGGTCGCCAGGCGTCGTTTTCCAACCTAGGTATGCTTTTCTCAATATTACGGACTTGACAAAACAAAATACTCGTGTTGCACCGAGTGCATGAAATATTCATTGGGCAGAGACGCTTGCAAATGTCGATATATCTGCATCAGGGCTGCGTGAAACTTCAACTTCGAAAAAGGTCAAATTTCGAGGGGACGAAGTTACTTTGACTTCGAGGGAGAAAATTTTTCAAACGTCGACTTCGAATTAAAAAAATTTTTGACTTCACACAGTCCTGATCTGCATCGACAATTTTGCATTGACAATTGAGATGAAGATATCTTTCAGTATCGCTAAGGAGGAGTTCATTCCAATCGAAAAACGATTTGTCGATTTGAAGTATGACGGCACTGTGAGACAGAGTAATCCTTCAGTGGTAAGTACACCTGATGTTCTTTGAAATAAAATGACTCATTCAGATCACAACTCCTTGTACTCTAAAAATAGATGCATTTCCATATGATGTTCAGGTTATTTTGATTTTTCCCCGAAAATATTCTTCTTTCATTTACAGATTTGTGATCTCCTGATTGGCCCTTGGTCATATGACATCTCAACGGTTATTGTGGAACCTTTCGACGAATTATATGTTCCCGAGACTGATGTCTTTGAGGTTCAAACATAAATTCATAAAATTTGCACGAAACGTCAAAATTTAAGGGAAACAGTGAATGGGAATTGATTGATATCAGAGCAAAAGCCTACACAACCTTCGACCCTATTAGCGTAAGATTTTTAAAAATATTTACATCCGTTTTCAACATAAACAATCTTCCAGAGAAAGAATTATTCGGGTATTGATTATCAAGTGACATTGAAACGCAAACCTATTTACTACGTATTAGTTATTCAAGTAAGAAGAGGATTTGAATGATACATTTTTGTATAAACTTTAGGCCCCGACATTCATCATTTCAACATTGACAATATTCGGAATTTTCACACCTTTCTCGAATACTGAAGAGAGACGAGAGAAGGCGATTTCATAGATTTCTTTTGTCAATAAATTCAACCAATTTCAGGTAACTTTGGGAATAAACATGTTCGTAAGTATTTCGATGATGCTGAATTTGGTAGCAGACATGATGCCTAAAGCTTCTAGACTTCCTCTATTAGGTTGGTCAAGTCATGTCTATTAGGCTGTGGCATATTTCGTGCAGATTTTGCTGAAGATTTTTTAATGATCTTTTCTGAAGATTATTGAGCTAGAGTGATACGCCTATTATAATGTAGAACAGTAATCGATATTTCTTGGGTAAAATATTGAATCATCTATCCAATAAAACTATCAGGCTGGCACATTTATTTCTGAGATTATGACTTTGAAATTTTCTTTCAACCGAAAGTGGTCCAAATAAACTATATCACTGTGACGACTAATGGTGATAATCAAGCAGCCATTCGCCGATGAAAATAACTATGCACCAACTCAATAGACAAATAATGCTCCTGATGAAATGTGAAAATCTGTACGAAATTATAGGATAAACTAATAGAATGATTGAAATTCGTGCGTTTTTCTATGTCAAATTCTACTGTTTCAGGAAACTATATTCTGGCAGAAATATTCGTTTGTGGATCTGCTGTTGTTGTGTCGCTTATTATCCATACCATCCACGAAAAGGCGCACAGTCGATTGTTTATTCCACCGAACTGGTAAATTTATCGAAGCTAAACGAGAAAACTCATATTCGCATGATAAATGGCAAAATCCAGTGAAAGATACAACCTTTAAATTGCCATTTTATTTCAGGTTCATGCGAATAATGTTATGTGATTGCAAGCGAAAGGAAATTAACCCGCTTCCACATGAATTGACACAGCATCCACAGGCAACGCCAGATATCGTTCCGTTTACTATTCTACAGGATTCTATACAAAAAGTACGAGTCAACATTTTCAAGCTTAGAAATTTTATATCATTTCACTTGCAGACCTGTTACGCTGTCAGATTTGCAATTTTCCGGATGCGGAAAGAAGGCCAAATCCGGCTGCAATGGATTTTGCTATTCGATCGACTTGACTTCTATCTTCTTTTACTTTTTCAAGCACTCAATATCCTCGTTTCTGCTTTATTTATGCGATGAAAAGTAGTGTTTTTGATAAGTTTGATAAAACCAGTGATTATCATTCCGATATTGATCGATTACTGATAATAATCGGTATCAAAATATTGATTGGCAAATGTGATTCAGTGAAATACCGGAGCAAGTGTTTTACGTCAAAGAAATCAGATAATACCTTTCTATCATCACGATCTCAGTGCCGACGCACTACCACTATACCATGCTGACACTGCGCTTCTCCGCAAAGCAATTCGTCTGACAGATTAAATAGAATGGATAAAAGTCTGTATTCGTTTAAAATTTGTATAAAACTCGTAACAACGAATGATAACAACAGATTTTTAACAAAAAAGTAAAACAATATTGAGTTGATACGTTTCTTTTCTATTTTTAACGCTTTATAGGAAATCTCTACTAGGAGTCAACAAGCAATGAAATAGCACGTGAAAATCTATTTTTCCTAGATTCTTTCCATTATCGAAAAGAAACGAATATTCAACCCGATAATTTTAACAAATGAGAAAACAAACCACTCCTTCTTTCAATCGAATTTATCCCGTTTTGCAATGTTTTCCCCACTTTTGCTTCTCCAAGGAGTGCGTCTCTTCATTGCTGCAGGACGATATTTGAATCCGCTTGTCTCAGCACGTTTGTTGGCTAAAATTAAAGAATAAAAACGAAGATAGATTCAAATTTTTAATAGCCATAAAGAAATGCAAATATGCACTTGTAAGTTTTGTGAAACCCCCAACATTTAGTGGCGATAAAAAGTATGGAACCAAGTATGATTATTGGTCGCATGCCTACATTTCTTATATGGGATCAATCAAAAATAGGACTAAAGTTTGTGGATTTCGTGTCTACGTGTGTCCATGTGTGCAAAGATCCAATAGAATCTGTTTACTAAAATTTAGTGAACAGGAGTAAATACAATATTATATTATACCTGGTTCCAATCATTGAAAACACTATTCACAGAAACGAATCACAATAATTTGTTAAGCTTACCCTTTCCGTTCTGACTGTTCTTGCTCTGGGTCTCTGCCACGGTCTCTCTCAGCTTCTCTATCGCATCCTTGTATCCGTCCATGTATTCTTTCATTTCGTTCTCTTCAATCTCTGTCTCGTTTGCTTCGGTCCAGTCAGGACAAACTTCTCTGCAAATTCGGCGAAGAAAACGAACCTGCAGAAAAAATGAGGAGAAATAGTAAAAAGACAGCGATCCCCTCACCTCATCTCTCGCGTCGTCGCAAACTGTGAGAACCGTGCCTGATTTGCCCGATCTTCCTGTGCGACCGCCTCTAAAAATTCTTCCCATTATCCCTTTTCCATGATAATTTTCAAAACAAAAGTAAAGTAAAACCCAATGCAATTTTCTATTACGAGATGATGATCAACTAAATCTTTTGCTAAAAAGAAAGATGATATTTTAATCCATCGTGAGTTAAAAATAGCCGTGAAATAACTACCTGTGAATGTACTGCCGTTTGTCGATGGGCTTGTCGTAATTGACGACGCAATCGATGTCCTCCACATCGACTCCTCGAGCCAACACATCCGAACTGATCAGAACACGGATCTGAAAGTTATGGAGTAAAAAATGGTGAGTAGAAACATCTAACCTTTTCCTTCTCGCCTGTGTCAGCAAATCGCATCAGAATCTTCTGTCTGCGCTTGCCGAACAGTTCCGAAGTCAAATGTGACACATCCATTGTGTCCGATCCCAGCTCGTTCAACACTATCGCCAATCGCTTTGCAGCCACTCTGAAGAGAAATTCAATAAAATATTAAAGTCTTCTTATAAGTTTTGGAGTTCAAAAATGGAGGATGATGGTTATAGATTGGGTGGAATAGAAGAAAAGATTAGCTAGTTTTAAAATGATTGACTTTCTAGGGTAGATAATTGCTGCACCATACAAAGCCTATCCCCTACCCTTAGTCTATACCTAACATCCTCGATTTTTGCTTAACTCTCCGAACATTCTAAGAATAATTTTGAACATAATCAACTGCTCTTACACTTCGGCCACAAATATGAGAATTTTTCGAAAATTGGCGCGTTTGAGTTGAGTGAAGACGACGAGCGGATGCAGGGACTTCTTGGCGATGAGCATTCGATTTGCGATGGTCGTCGGCAGGGCCACTGACAGTTCAGAGTTCGTTGTCAGAGATAAAGATAACTGCAATTTGACAACCATAAGTCGACAAAATTAGTAGCAAAAAATAGTTTGATCTTGATGAAAAAGGTAATTTGGATACCCCTAATTGCATCACAACCTTACAGCATGAAATATTAGTGTACAAAAACTAGAGTTATACCTACCATCACACTAGCTTATTTCTACATGCAATTTCTGGCACAATAAAGCTGTACTGTTGTAACTTTTCCAAGATGCCATAAAAATATTTGATTCCAATGATTAGAGTTATGATTGTATTTTGCAAGTTTAATTTTTTTTAAATTTCCAACCTTATTCTCATCGACTCCCTTCTTTTTGACGGCCAAGAAGAGTTTTGGCTGGAAAAGTGCCCATTCGTAGAGCTTGTCGATGTCGTAGGACAGAGTGGCAGAGAGGATGATCTTCCGAGGTGCACAGGATTCGAGTTTGGCAAAGACGAGGGAATTTGAGACTTTCGAATTCACTGAAAATAGTTCTTAATCTTGAAAACAACATTTAATTTTATCCTACATCTTGCCCTTTTTTCGACCAATTCGAGCCACTCATTTCGCACATTTTTGCCCATTGAGTCTGCTTCGTCGATCACCAAATATCTGTAAAAAAGATCTTAAGAAATAGGCTGATAAAACTGATACCTTATTATTAGGAGATATTTTTTTAGGTTTTAACTCTAAGATTACCTGATTCTTTATCATTAGGCTATTTCATGGCGCTGATAACGGAACTAGAGCTAGAAAAATCGCCCACATGGTGATAAAATTACCCAATTTGAGAAGTTAATGACAGAAAATATTTCCGGGTTAGACAAAATGTAAATAGCGAACAATTGAAAGCAAAAAAATCGAATGAATATTTTCAATTTCATAAAGCAAAGTCTTTCAAAGATGAGACATACGTTGGACCGCTAGATCGTGGAGAATCAGATCGCGAAGGAAGAATATTTACCTCAAATGTTCCAAATCGATGGTGTCTTCGAGAAGATGCAGCAGCAGTCTCGCAGGAGTGCACACAACGACATGGACCTGTTGTCGCTGCAGACGACGCTTCTCGTAGTCAAAATCCTCCGCGCCCGACAGACCCACCACGTGCGGGAAGGAACGAGAGAACTTTTCAAATTCCTGAAATTAAAATGGTGGAGAAATCAGGAATTCGACCCATAACGCCTACCGTTAGACAATCAGATTTTAGAAAATTATCGAAAAGAAAACGAAATTTAGCACGATCATGAGTCGACTGGTACTGAATACCAATGAAGCCCAGTAAAAATAAATTCCGGTGAAAGGTAATACTATTTTTCCCTACTTTCATCTCCCACTTGTCTTTTTCATCGAGATTTAACAATGACTGAGATTTATTTTCACTAAAATCTACAGGGATTCAGAATTAGCCTATGTCTATGATTCATGGGATATTTTCACCAAGATACAAATGATAAAATCCTTAGTGATACAGACAAAAAGGTTGTCTATTGACATTGCTTTCAAAACTCGATAACAAATTACCTCGATGACTTGTTTGACGAGTTGCTGCGAAGGAACGACGATGAGTGCGTATGTCGAACAGAGACACTTGTCAGAATAGTACCTTTCCAGACCTGCAGATGTGACAGAAGCGTTCGCGATCACATTTGGATGACAGACAATCGGAATAACGTAGCACCATGTCTTTCCAGAGCCTGAAAAAAATTGTAAAATTGAGATTATTTTTCTATCAATTTTACCAGTTGGAGAGCAAATGACCAGATCTCTTTTCCGAATTCGCGGGGGATTTTCGATTTCCTTGAAGAGATACAGGAAGACTTCTTTCTGGAATCTATTTTTGAAGAAACAAATTCGCTGTACTTTGCTCCCGCTTTTCCTTACCAGGAGAGGAACGATTAAAATGGTATAAAAATCGGGTTTTGCTAGCTATTAGATTTTTAAGTCTAATTAAATAGAATTCGGCAATTTTTATTTTCCAATTCCGTTGAAAAAAATAATACGAAGATAAGAAATTTATCATTTTTTCTGAAAAATGACACCAAGCAGCTCAAAGCATTGTGTAATCGCAATGAATTCCGACCTGAACGGGAAAGAGTTCCTTAGTGTGTTTGTAGAGCCGAATGTCATCTAGGCATCGGGCCAGATTTCCGTCGATCTCCCTGTCCACAAGCTGCAATTTCGTCTTCTCGTCGATTTCTGCTGGGAATGTCGTCGCATTTTCGACTAGAAGATTTTTCGATCTGAAACGAAACGATACTGTATTCTGGCAAAATTTTCGAATTCTTACTTGACAGCAACCAGGTTCTTGAATTGCTCGACTCCGATCACTTTGAACTCCTTCTGATAGTCCTCCTCTTCGGGAGCTGCTTCCTCCGCAGCCAAGGGAATTTCTTCCTCCTCCTCCATTTCAACGTCGTCTCTGTCCGTCAGAAATGTGCCGTTCTCTTCCCCTTCGTTTTCTTCTTCCATTTCACCTTCTTCATCTTGCTTGGCTGCCATTTCTCCTGACTGAAAATAATAATTTAATGTTTTGGTCAGAAGCTTCTCCATTGAAGAAGTTAAATTAAAGAAACAATTTTCATTATTAAAAGGTGGGGATTTTAAAATTAAAACAACTTATAACACGAATGAAATTCTTACTTACCTCATCAGAAATCGTGCCGGTCTTTCCGTTTATCTGAATTTCCTGAGTTGCTCCATTTTCTTCCTCCTCAATTTCAGTCTTCTTCTTATTTTTGGACCTCGTTGTCATCTTGAATTCGAAAAATAAAACGTCGGATTTTTAGTTTTTAGTCAATTTTTACCTTTAAATATTGGCGTTTTGCGAAGACTCCTAGCTACCTAACGAATTCGCGACGTCAGATGGATCATCCGATATTTTTGCAGGAGAGGATAACTGGAAATAAAGATAATATTTTTAAAAAAATAGAAAATAATGAATATTTTGAAAATCGTGAATTCGAGGCAGAGAACGACGTAAATTCACCGTTATCGTCCATTTTCGATTGAGAGCTCAATTTTTGCCCATTTTCTGTTGTGTTTTATTTTTAATTTTCCAGCGTGCCAGATGTTCATCCAGCAGGTGAACAAGATCACGGGCAAAGTGGAATGGGTCGTCAGGGACGAGGACTACGATTTGACACAGGAAATCGCTCGGTATTTTCATTTTTCAAATTATTTTTTAACCTTCTTTCAAAAGAATCCTGAAAGGAACAACTTATTCTAAATTTTTTACTGAAATAAGCATTTGGGAAGTATAAGTTTTTTTTTGAGATTTCGGATAAATTCAACTTTATCTTGCACGAAAAGTTACTTCAAGCAAAAAATGGATATCGAAGTTTCCGACGATTCGCCAAATTTATTACCTTTCAGCAGCCGATTCGCAGACATGATATTGGATTTCGATCGGAATGACATGTTCTACGAGGGATTGAAAACAGTCATTCCTGAAGTGCGCAGCAGAGATGGATATGTTCATGTGCTGGATATAGGTTTGGGATTTTCGTGTTTTTCCAGATGATTTGCATATTTGCCTTAAATGATTAATGTCAGTTTACTATAATGCTTCGTATTCCAGGAACAGGAACAGGTCTGCTCTCGATGATGGCTGTCGAGCTGGGCGCCGATCGAGTTTCTGCACTCGAAGTGTTCGATCCGATGGCCAAATGTGCGAGACAGATTGTCAAGGCAAATCAAGTGCACGACAAAGTCAAGGCAGGGAAATATTTATTTTCGGGAAGGAATCTAAAATTCCAGGTGATTTCAAGTCGATCAACTGATCTGGAGCAGTTGAACGGGGACGTTCAAAGACCGAATGTGATTGTGGCTGAAGTGTTCGACACGGAATTGATTGGGGAAGGAGCGCTGAGGACTTTTCGAGATGCACTCGACAATCTTGTCGCTGTGAGTACGGATTTATCTTCGAAAGAAAACGTTTCTTTATTTCAATTTCACTATTTTGAGTCGGACTATTTGTAGCAAAATTGTAAAGGTTTTCCTCTTATTTTTGGTGCAAGTCACCTCCGGACTCGTTTTATGATTGTCTTCAGCCAGGTTGCCGAGTCGTGCCGTCCACAGCCCGCATGTGGCTAACTCCGATCCAGGGCGTTTTCCTCTCGAAGTTCGACGCACCGCCCCGTCTGCCTGGTGACGAAGGCTCGAATTCGAACGAGGAAGACAGCCCTCTGGGAGTTGTTTGTCCTGGCTCTTCGGCTGTTTTCGACTGTCAAATCTCCCAGATCGACCCCAGCAAATTCGCATGTCTTTCTGAGCCGATTCTTGCATTCGAGTGAGTTATTTTTCATTTTAAGACAATGTTAGGAGCATAGTTGGATATCAATGTTCGTTAAGTTTCACGAAACAATCTTTCAATTAATCTTCTTCTTTATATCAGATGAGTGTCGACGATATATTTAATCTGATGATATGTGAAACCAGAAAGATTTTATTCAGTCCAATTTTGAACAATGAAAGTGGGAGAATATTCAGTTTGACAACGCCTTTGTAAACAATCTAATGTTTTCAGTTTTGATTTCGAATCATCCAGTTCGATCAAATTCGACGAGTCATTATCCCGTACTGTGAAGTGCAGTCAGTCAGGCCGAGTGGACGCATTCCTCGTCTGGTGGGATCTGGACATGGACGGGAAGGGCGGCAACTTCATCGACATGGCTCCCAAATGGTCCAAGCAGGCACTCAAACCGTACCAAGTAATTTAAAGGATTAATCTCCTGCTCCATTTCTTCAATTTGAGTGGCGCGACCACTGGATGCAGGCCGTGTATTTCCCGACCCACAAGAACGCTCGCTTCGATGCTGGACAAGAGATGAAAATCGTCTGCTCCCACGACGAATACAGCCTCTGGTTTGATGCTGGTAAGGAAATTTTTATTTCTCAACTTAACTGAACTTAATTTTTTCAGCTCCTTCAAATGAGAGTCAAGTTTCTGTGGAGCGTCCCTATTGCATCTGCCGAATGCACGCCTTCCTGACTCGCTACAACATCTATAGAATGCACGCTCTCTTCGAAAACGAACAGTTCGTGGATTTTGTTGAACAGGTTAGTTTGATTTGATTCTTTTCTAGACGTTTTACTCTAAAAATTCAGAATTCTCGAAATCAAACAGTGATTTGCCCAGGAGAAGGATCTCTGCTGGGTCTAGTCGCCGCAAAAACTGCCAAGAAGGTTCTGATCGTCGACAAAAATACCCACTTCAGGGAAATTCTGGAAAAGTAAGAATTTATTGAACCCTCATCACTTCATTTTCTATTGTTCCTGTTTCAGATACAAGCAGTATTATCAGCTGCTGAATATCGACATCTACGAGTCAGTTGAGAAGCTGCCTGTGGAAATTGGAGACTCAAGCGAATTGATGACAGTGCTAGCCGAGCCGTTCTACCTGACTGCAATGAATCCGATCGACCACTTGCGGTACATTCACGAAGTGAAGACGATACGAGAGAAATACAGTATGAGAGTTTTGTATTTGTTCAATTTCCTATTTTATACGTTTCAGATAACTCGAATATCATTGCCTGTCCGAGAGAGGCTAATCTGTGCATGCTGCCAGTCGCATTCACTCGTCTGCACAACATCGCCGCCCCCGTCGGCACTGTTCACGGGTTCGATTTGTCGGCATTCGATGAATTGTCCTATGTAAGTCTACTCGTTTTAATTATGAGCCAATTCTATGATCATTTATAGGTTCAATGTTTAGTTTCAATTTGAAAACTGAAACTTTAGCTTTTCGACATAAACTTTAGTTTCAGCGTTTTTTTTTTTTTTAAATTGAGATTTCAGCTTTGATATTCAAGTATTCAAAACACAGGGTTCTAACGGGTCGGCTCGAGCACCGCTCGTATTTTGCGAGCCAGGCTCTATTTCTTTTTTGAAAATTTCGGCTCATTTAAAACCCTGATTCAAAATCATTATCATCAGTTTCCATTTTTGCAAAATTTTAATCTACTTTAACTATGTTGTTTATTGTTCATTTTTCAGATAATGAAATATCTTAAAGTTTGTATCTCTATTCGTTATTCTTATCTTGCACATTTCAGAAGGCTCGACAAGCAACGGACGCTCTGGTAGATGAGCAAAACTTGTGGGAATACGAGGGGACGGCAGATGGAGAGGCTGTGACTGTACACAAATGGAATGTGGATGAGGAGCTGGAAGATGTCAAAAGCGGCTCTGTAATTCCTTTGAGGTAACAAATCGAAACTTTCCACGGAAATATTCTGATTTCAGGCAAAGCACGAATGGAATCGCTGTTTGGATGGAGTGGCAGTTCTCTGGTGAAGTCTCCCTTTCCACTGGTCTTCTGCAGTCTGTCAATCCTGGAGACTCCCCCAAATGGAATGTCGGTTTCAAGCAGGGCGTCTATTTCCTTTCTCCTCAACAAATCGGCCAGTCAAACATTACGGTTTCCATGCATTACAATGCCAGTGAAAATGAGTTCGATTTCGAGTTCAAATGAAAATTGTTCCTTCTTCATTCCAAAATCTAGTAATTCGGGTAATTGTTAAAGTTTCATTGAGTTTGTTGTTGTTGCTGTTGATAAATAGTTGGTTAATAAATATTATTACCTAGAAACTATCGAAACACTAATTTACAGGTTTTACACCTTCAATTATATCTGAACTCTTCAGTATTTTTTCACTCATTCCCTATTTTCATTCAGAATGGTTCTGTGGCAGCGTCTCTCCACCTCCCGTTCCTGTCCCTCTCTGCATCTCCTTCATCCAGTGGCATCTCCCTTTTCTCTCCATTGCAGACAGGCAGGAACAAGTTCAAAAGACTACTATGGCGTGCTTGGAATCAAGCCTAATGCCACTGCTAAGGTAATTATTTCTTATTTTTTGAGATAAGCAAAAATATTATTTCGAAGGAAAATTATTTGAGTTTCGAGAATCAACATTACAAAAATTCTAACGTTAGAGTGTCCTAAAATTACGAGAACCCTAATTTAAATTTCAATCAGTTTACTTCGATTTTTGGGTGCATAACTTGCAAAAGAAATGAGCAACAAGTGACATTTCAGGAAGTGAAAGTAGCGTTCTACAAGAAATCGAAGGAATATCACCCAGATACGAACCCTGACAATGCAGATGAGTCTGCCAGAAAATTCCATCAGGTTTAAATTTATTTTCTCCTCTAATTCTATAAGCATTTCCCAGGTGACAGAAGCCTATGAAGTTCTCGGTTCTGATGAAAAACGGAAATTGTACGACATGAATCGAAAACGGACATTCGAGGAAATAAAACACCACAGGTACTTCATTTTATTTATTTACCTCGAAATATAAACATTCATTTCAGTTCTCCATATGTTCGACCAACAGCGCATCGACACCATGTGCAATACGAGGATTTGGGTCTCAATTACAAGCAATTCGAATTGTTCCAGAAAACTGCCAGGTCGAAATTTTTGAATGAATGTATTTTGTCACGACGTTTCATTTTATTGCCGAAGAATGACCACTCAAAACTGCATAACTGAAGCAACATTTCATTATCCAGCAGGAATGTACAAAACGATTTGCATTAAAATGCGTTAAGAGTTTGTAAAATCAATTGTCCATCTATTTCGAAACTTGCTTCTTGTAGCATACACAGAATACGATTTTGCATCTATTCCAGAAAGAATTTTTCGAAGTGGATGAACGAATGGTTTGTAAAAGAAGTTCTTAACGCAAATCATTTTATACACTCCTGTTACACAATAATTAACGCATTATTTGTAACAAACTTTATGGCATTTAACGACTCCAAGAATGAATTTGACGACTCCTTCAGAATACGCAATGCACTTAGCATTTTTGAACTTTCTCATCACTTATTTTGTTTCAAGATATCTTTCTTCAACAATAACACATCGTTTAGTCGATAGTCGAATGATTTCAGGCAACGCAGACAGACAACTCAAGCGCAAAACGACCAGAGGACGAAAGAATTCTTCGATAAATTCGGCGGACGACCCATCTACAAGAATGAATACGACGAAATGTTTGAAGAGGTAAATTGCCAATGAAGAGTTCACAAATAAGATGAAGTAAATGTTCAGTTCTTGAGAAGTACTGGAAACAAAGGGAAGAGCGAGGCTGAATTGCTGAAGGAAATCGAAATGGAGAAGAGGCAGCACGCGGTTCGTCTTTAGTTTCGTAATTTCTTTGAAGTTTTTGAACGTTGAATTTTGTATCTACGAGGGAAAGCGTGATTTTTAATTTATCCAATACAAATTCATCTTTGCAATGCAACGTAAATAATCGAAAATAAAGAAAAACGAATTTCGTCAATTCAGGCGAAATATCCGGTTCCCGAATTCGAGAGGATAATCGAAACGAAGCGAAGGCAGGAGAAAATGGAAAATGTCAAATTGCTTCTGGGACTGATTGGTGGATGCATACTTGGAGGAGTCACTCTATATGCAACTAGCGTCAGATAGATCTGGCAAATTTGCCAATCGTTTATTTCGGAATTCGAGTTTTCAAGTAAAAAAATTGATTCAACAGGTTTAAAGATTTTAATAGATCTAAAATTTTACGAAATGAACGATAATTTCTTTGTCTAGGATTATATTGTGCTCGAACGGTGAGCAATTGTCAACAATATTACGGGTTCGATAGAAATTATACGTCCAGTAGTTCGTTAGGATAACGATTAGATAGAGCTAATCGATGATTTGATTATTTCATTAGATAAACAATTGCTTTATTTCAAATTTTTAGCTATCAATTTAGAGAATGACATGCTAATTATAAAATGACAAACAAACAAATTCTTCGAACTTCATAACTAATTCAAGCTTTATCACAATTCTCTGAATGATTCTGGATTCGGATAGAAAATGGAAGATGCATGAGATGTGACTGTCGATTAGAGGTTGGAGATTTCGCCCGCAACAGCCTCACAGACAATCTCCACGAGTCCGCCACGGGGCAGGGCTGCTGCCTGAAATAGGAATATTTAGTACTGCTCAACGTAAACATAATTTTTAAAGAATTGAAATGATTGCTTTTTATTGAATAACTGACATGAGTATGCGATTTTTAAAGAAAAATCACTATAAGCAATACATCAATATTGGAAAGCTGTAAATGACGAACTGTCGTGTTTAACAGCGAGGGGGAAAAGAAATATGAAAAAAGACTATTTCGTCATTTCGATAAATGCAAGAAAGCGTTCGTCATTTTTCATTCCGTTATTCTTTCATTTACAAATTTCCGTCAATCTTACTTTGCCAAAAATAATTGAAAAATGAAAGACTAAAGTATAACCTGATATGCAGCTCTGGCGGGGAAATTGCTCTTGAAGTACTCCTTGTAGACGTCGTTCATCTTGGCGAAGTCGTTGATGTCGGCCAGAAGAACTTGCACTTGGACAACTGCAACAAATGGAAATGATTCGATTCGATTCGATTCGACTCGAATACAATCCAATCCAACCCAATCCTTACCATTTTCATACCCGACTCCAGCAGCCTTGAGGACTTCCCCGATGTTCTTCAAGGACTGGTGTGTCTGCTCCGTAATTCCCCCATCTGGAAACTGGCCCGTCTTCGGGTCGATGCCAAGGGAGCCGCTCAGCAGAAGACGGTTGCCGATGCGCACTGCTTGACTGTAGATTTAGTTGTGAAAAGATAAAGGTAAATAGAAATTGTGGCTGGAAAAATTTATACACCTACTTCGAATCTTTTAATCGATTCGGCAATTTAGAAAAGTAATTGCATCGTAGCACCGTTGTACACGAAATAGCATAGGGTTTGTTAGTGAAAGATTCTCTTCCTTTACTATTTCGTATGCAAAAATGCAACTATTGCAGAGACTTTTTCAAACTGCTATCGAGTCTTCAGTATTTAAATTTTTTTTAATTCTCGGAAGGAAATTATCACCAAATCTAAAAAAAAAAATGTCGAGAGTGAGATTAATTTTGCAAGATAAAATTATTTTGTGAAAGATCGTTAAATTTTACATAATTCTGAGTCTTTTAATGAGGAAAAATAGGTTGAAATTGTAACCTGTATGGTCCGATGGCCTGTGGGGCGTTTGGAGTGTGGATGATCTGTCGCACGACTTTGTCGCTCATTCTCACTGCCGATCTCCTGCAAATCAACAATCAGAACTCGCTTTTCTTACCATATCATTTCAGCGCCATTGCAATCGATTCTCTATTAGTCGAAAGAACATCAATTTGTTGTTAATCGAATTACACAAAACTTAAAACGAATTGAGAAGTTAGTGATTCAAAGTCGATTTTGAATTGTTAAAGTGAATGAACTGTCGAACTTTTCCTGCGGCTCCCCTTCCAATTCATCGCCGATCCTCTCTCCAGAATCTCGCTTTCCAACCAAATTGTGTACATTTTGTGGGGGCAACAGAGGCATTTTCTGATCGAATTCGAGGGAATTTGAATGACAGATTAAAACTAGGCAAAATGAGATCTGCAAAAGCATCATCCAGCGGGGAATTGACGAGGTTCGGAACATTTTCGAGAGCGAGAATGTGTCCCGAAAAATGAGAGAATGGAAAGTTTATAAAGAGCATCTTATAAAACGGGGTGAATCAGGAATGTTCGTTTGAACTCTGACATTTTGCTATTGAAAACGAAAAGGGGGAAACAGGAAGGAAGCAACCGCTCAAACAACGGAGAATATTCACAATCACTTCACTGAACGGAATGATAACTCACAGCATTTTGGATGGAGGATGAAATCAGCGAGAAGAGGTCAAGGGCGGGAGGGAAATGGAGATGGGAACAAGACGAAGGCAATATAACGAAGATATGTTAATTCGGAGGACTGAAATTGAAATCGATGAAATGGAATCTTCAAAATAATCAAAAATGGCAGGACATAAAATAGAATGGCTCGTACAAGACCAGTCTCTCGGTCCGT
Source organism: Diploscapter pachys (assembly GCA_002287525.1). Classification (NCBI taxonomy): domain Eukaryota; kingdom Metazoa; phylum Nematoda; class Chromadorea; order Rhabditida; family Rhabditidae; genus Diploscapter; species Diploscapter pachys. Next base: position 37,377 of record LIAE01006457.1, on the reverse strand, counting down.
TTTGTCATCAAATTGAGACGTAAACACGACCGCTGCCCTTCCCTTTCCTTATCTCTCACTTCTTCGGCAAAACAATAAAACAATCTTTGAGAATGGAGCGTCGGCGCAAATACTAAATCGTGAAATAAAAATGTTCTTGAAATACCCCCTTCGGATCGAATTCGAAACGTTTTTTATGTTTGACTTGTAAAACATCGAATTTCTAGCCAACAAAAATTTATGTAACGGAAATTATAACAATGAAAAAAAAGACAAAAGTGGTTGAAATAGGATAGATGAATGTTGGTGGAATTGCAGGAATTGCAGAGACGGACTTGTGAAGGAGCAGCCCAGCAAGCAAGCAGCAATCAACCAACTCGTCTCTCACAAATCTGTCAGTCATTCAGATGTTCATCTACATCGGGCCGGCTGCAGGAATCTGCTGGGGAGGAATTGGAATCGGCTGAAAATTCGATCTTTAATTTGCAAAACGAAATAATTTTGAAGATAATTAAAAAGGAATCATTCGAAATGTTCGCTCAAAAAGAAAGGTTAGTTGTCATATGATGAGCCCCCCGCCCGCAACCATTGCCCTTCCAGAAACTTGCTCTATTGCTAACTGTTAATGATGGACTCTTTTTCTTCCCTATTTTCTCATAACAGCAGAAAGGGAAAGTCACTATCAACTATTGTTAGCACTAGAGTATGCTCCTAGGGGGAAAGATTTGCGTGACGCACGAGTTGTTACTGATTTTTGCACATCTCTTTATGATTACATATTTTAGAGAGATTTAGAAAGCATACCCTCTCTTGCTTGTGTTCGGAGCGAGGCTCAGTGGGGTTGACTTCGTTATCGGGATCGTGGATCTGCACGTGGTCGGGCAGGGCGATCTTGGGTCCGTTCTGGCCGCGCGGGTCGTGCGGCAGCATGATCTTCACCTTGATACCGATCACTCCTGAAAGTACACATCTATAATCATCAATGAAAAGAGCTAGGGTTGAGAATCTTTTGGCTTGGATAATTTGATTGGCTCAGACATCCAAGGAAGATTGCCCATCTTTTCCGAAGCAGATAGATCAGGGAAAGCTGCGCAGGAATACATCATCATGGCCAATCAATTTTCTCGATTTATTTACGACACATTTTGATTTGATTACAATCAGGGCTATACAAATTCGTCTTTGTATTCGAAATTTGAGATAATTGAAACGTTTCTCCATTGTCGGAGTTTCGGAAATTTTTTCGCCTTTGAAACTTGAAGACTATCACTTTTTATTCGTACAACCTCAGATTATATAAACGACTTGAAATATAACTTGCCCTGTCTGAGCTGAACGTGTCGGACAGCAGTCTGGATGTAGTCATTGACAGGGTGGCCCGAGTGGATCATCAGACCGTCCACGAACTTCATCGCCTTGGCTCTCTGACCACGCAGCTTGCCGGATACGACCACCTGCACAATCCGAGGTAATAAATGTCTTCATCTGCTCAATTACCTCGCATCCCTGAGCGTTGGACTCCATGATGAATCTGAGGACTCCGTAGCAGGCACGACGGACGGCCAGACCGCCCACCAGCTTGTAGCGGAGCGACTCGCACTGTGCCACTGCGCACAGACCGCGATTCGATACCTTCTCTGCGTAGAGCTCCACAGAGCCGTCCGCGAAACCGAAACGCTTCTGCACAACCGAGGTCAGCTCCTGGAAGATAAAGAATAAGATCTTCCAGGTATCAAGATATTCAAAACCATAAATCCTTACAAGAATTCGTCACAACATTTTCTTGGTTGTTGTGATAAAGGAAATTTCAAGTATCAGCCTCCGATTTGACTGATTTGTTCATCAGAGGGGTGTAATTCGTGACACTGGATCACGATTCTGAAGTCAACAAGTGCAATGGTGACCGCCCTGGTCTTGGAAATCCCGAAGATCGCTTTTACGTAGTGGAGATAAAATAACAAATTTGCATACATTATTTCTAAAAAAAAAATCAAGCGTTTTTCCACTATAAGGGCCTTTAGAATTTCAAAGGCCAGGGCGGTCGTTATTGCACGTTTTGAATTCACAATCGTGATCAGCGTCATGAAATACCTTCATGGCGAAAAAATCAGTCAAATCACAGGCGGACACTTCTAAACAATTTACTTTGTGAGCTCGGTGATCTTTAGCGATTTTTTTTCTTCAATAATTCAATTTTACTGTACCTTGATGCGACGGCCGCGTTCTCCCAAGACGGACTGAGTGCGGGTGGCCATGATGATGACCTCTGCACGGGCGGGAGTGCTGCGCACCTGCAATCACTCAGAATATTTATCCCCTAGTCTTTATGTCTAATATTAACACGTGAAAAATCATTCGAGCATATAGGAGAGCATGCAAGCGCTTGAAATTTTCTTTTATTTTGTGACAAAATCGAGTATCTTATGAAAAAATTAGTCTTCTTTAGTCCCTCTTTCCTGATGGCAGCCTTTCTCCGCGTTACTAATATTGTCAAAATTTATCAGAAAGTCGAGCCGTGGGAAAAGGTACAACTTTTGACAGGAAATTTTTTATCTCAATATTAAAATTTTTGAGGATGGTACTTTTGAAAAAGTCTATTGTGATTCTTCCTACCTCGACTCCAGAATAACCATCCTCGGCCAGCTCCTTCATGAGGAAGTTGTTGAGTTCGGCCTTGAAGATGCCATTCTGCACGGCCTTCTTCTTCTTCGTGATCGTCTGCTGATTCACAGCCATCCCGCGTTTAAGAACACTGATCTGCAAATGAGGAGAATTGAGCCTCTTTTACGATTCAAAAATTGAAACATCGAGACGCGAAAGCGAGGATAAATTTTAAAAAATCACGAATGAAGAGGTAGAAATTGAGAAAGTCTGGAAAAAAAGGCGAATTGGCAGATTTAAAATAAAATCGCTCGAATTATTTATCCCAGAGAATTTTGAAATTTCTGAATCGATTCTGGATAATCTATTGAATTAGTTACTCAAAAATGCTGAAGAAGAAGCAAGTTTCTGGTAGAAGTCAGGTCTGAGAATTTTGGTATCAAAATCAATCAAAATTCTGCGAAAGTTCGACGAATTTCAGTTTTTACATCGAAAAAAAATTGTAGGCGAGAGTTTAGATAATTTGTGGATGGACAATTATCGATAATAAGCCCTTAAGAGATGAGAATATTGACAAAGAAAATATAGAAATTCAATAAATAAAAAATCGATGAGAATATCTCAATATTTTGATAGAAGATTTGATATTTCGTGAGAAATCGATGCACGGAGATTTAGGCTGATTTTCTGACAGATTAGGATATCAAAAATTCAGAGGAAAAGCTGAAAACCCGCAAAATATAGGGAAGAAATGTCAAAAATGGCCTAAACGAGACTACGGTAGCTGGTGATTGGCGATGGCGCACTGAGTCGATTGGTGCAGCAGAGACCATGGGCGAGAGGCAAAGAGTACTCCCACTTGCACCCTTTCATCAATCTTCATCCGATTATCGTTCATTTCCGATTTTTCTTGATATTTTCTCGAGTTTGTTGATTTTTCGATTGAATTATTGATTTGAGGGAGAATGAACAGTAGCAGCAGTCAGTTCGCGGGAATCGGCTACAGAGGACAGAGTCAGATTGTGGATGAAGTCATGCGTAGTGGGAACATTCCGGTTGCAGGGCCGGGCAAGAATGGCGAGCATTTTTTTATTTTAAAAGAAAAATAAAATCTAGAATAATATTCTATGAGTGATCATATCGGGAAAAGAAAACGTTAGTTTTTTTCAAGTGTTATCGATTGGAAGTTATCAATGTTAAGTGTAAAAAAACGTCCTTGTATTTTTGAAAGCGATCTTAATTTAATTTCAACAAAACTATCATACAAATAATAATTAGTTGAATGATTGCAGGAATGATGAGCGGCGGAGGCGGTCTGCTGCCCCCAGCTTTGCTGGATGAGAATCGAGTGCCTAAGTTCTACAAGGATGCCATTTCTGCTTGTGGAGCTACCACCCCAAATCTACTCCCCAATACTGCGCTTGGTTAGCTTGTTCTATGAACTTTAGTTTCAATTTTAAAATTCCAATTTTTTATAGGTAAAAATAACTTGGCTCTTTTATTTTTGTCACAATGCACTTAAGAAACGCTCTGTCAACCTGCTAAATTATGAAAGTTGTCTTTTTCAGTTTACAATTTGATGGTAACTTCTGGCCTGCCTCGACCTGTTCTGTCGTACATCTGGTCAGCAGCCAATCGAACTCTGCCCGGTCAATTGACTCGGCCTGAATTCTTCTCCTGTCTCGCACTCATTGCTCTCGCTCAGAAGGTAGATTTTTAAAATTACTTTTGAATAGTAGTTTTGTAATTGTTTTTGTGATGATAGGAAGGGTGTATCCCAGTAGAATTTTCTTTTTTATCAAATACGGATCTTTATTATTTCAAAAGCCTCGTTTTGTCTATTACTTACCATAGACGAGCGCTATGATTTTCGTAAAATTCGTGGATTTAAAAACAAAAAAACCACATATCCATCTTTAAAGGAGCTTCTTTTGTAGCACATGTGAGCCACAATTCTACATCTATTCAGAACATCGCTCTTTAAAACATTAATTGACGATTTTTAAGAAAACTCTTTCTGAAATAGATGCAAAACTATGTCCTACGTATGCTACAATTCGAATTTTGAAAAATCGATGAACAGATAATTTAGAACGCATTTTAACGATAATCATAACATTCACCCTCTCTATTACTTGGATTTTCTAAGAATCATGTTTCTTTTGCAGGGCGAATCTCTGGCAGCCCTCTCGACGATGGACAGTCTGCCGATTCCTCATTTCAGTGCCGTGCAGCTTCCAGCAGTCCAGCCCCAATCCCAGAAGCAGCCCTCGATTCCTGTCCTCTCCCCTCCCTCGTCCATGGCTCAGCAGCAAACTCAGTCAAGGGCTTCTGCATTCATTCCCTCTTCTCTGCTCATGTTCAAGCGAAGCAGCAACAAGCAGTCAAAGGTTCGTTTGCTTCTTATTTCGTTTTTCACTCATTTTTTCGCACCTGATGATCGGAAAATTTGAATGATAGAAACAGAGCTTCTTAAAAATTATTTCATTGGAACATTTTGTTGTGTGAGACGATATTATTGCTTGTTACTCTAAAAATCTAGTTATTGGGAGAAATTTCACCTTTTCAAATCATCATAACAAGAAAAATAGCATCCTTCTAGGAATTGATCGGTGACGTGGTGTCTCCTTCAAACGGCTCGCCTACAAAATCACAAAAGTCCTCTCCCACAACATCAACAGCTCCTTCGACTTCTGCAGCGAATGATTTGATTGGAATCGATTGGGGCAAACCTGTCACTCCAACTAAGGAGCAGGAGGAATCGCCTCAAATGGCTGCAAGTGAACAAACGAAGGAAGAATGTAAGAATGTGGACGAAGCGACACTCGAGTGCTGGAGACAGGCCATCGGGGCTGTCGCTGAACTGTATGCTGTAAGTTTATTTTCTTCTAGACTAAACTAAAAAGTTTCTTTATTTTCAGGAAGCAATTGCAATATTTTTGAATGCAAGCGACGGTGCCCTGGATGAACTATCACAGACGGAGAAGGGCGCTATTTATTTCAGGTAGAATATTATTTTCTCTTCATAAAATTACGATTTATCATCTTGTCAGTTGAGTAAAATTTACTAGCTGCTAGTGGATGTTATTCAAAACATTTACCTGTTTGAAATTAGATAGTATTGTTTAGGAGAAGGCTCCGTAATCAGATAACGGGCCAATTCTATGCGTTTTGAGCCAAATTTAGATAAGAAAATTGCATATACCAATTTCTTATGATAGTGAGGCCATGATAATAAAGAAAAGTTTAAAAGCCGAAAGAAAGAATTCACAAAAAAAATTCGGATTTTCAACCGGCTATTCCATATCTACGACAAAAGTGCGCATTGCTCTTCCTTTCTCATGAAATTTAGTCGTCAATTTTAGCGCATTAGTAAAAGCTTCCAAATCTTTTTCTTGGCTACTATTTGTTACTATTACCTATGCCAACAATACTACCGAAAGATCTAGTGATAAAAATGATCATATCACAAGTTTTATAATACACCAATGCACAATTTGTACAGATTGGGAAATCTTCTCAAAACCAAGACAGTATCTTGATTTCATAATTCCTATCAAGTTAATGATATATTCGTGCTTGAAAGAAGCAGAAAATTATTCTCATCTCATCTACCTAGATGCATTTTAACATTTACTCATTTTCTACTTTTTCTTTTCAGATGCCTTGACAGTGCTTATCAAATCGCAAGGAGGATAGAACAATCAGCAGGAGAAATGACGCTGAAGAAGGACTCGAGACTGGCTGATGGATTGAATCGAATTGAGAAGGCGCACAGACGATTCCGCAAGGTGATCGATGAGATAAACGAGGAAGAAGACTGTTTGAATCAGCAGAACTCCATCTATCTCGGAAGGTAAAATTTATGCAATCCCACAAACCAGGCATCATGCCGTATTTTTTAATTTGTAATGATAACTTTTAATAATACTGAGAAGTTTTAAATTTGTGATTATTATCGTTGCGCATCAGAAATTTTTGTGCGCAAAGACCTTTCCCAAAATTTTTCTTGCAAGTTGTTGAAAAATTGTTAGCATTTTCAAAGTCTGAATTTAAAGATTTTTAGACAGCATCTTATAGTCTTATTTCAGAAAATGCGGAATCTGTAGTTGCGACGCGTCATCAAACATGACCGAGTACGGAGGCTGTGTTTTCCATTCGAATTGCAGCAACTTGTGGGTGAATCGAGTCAGCTCTATTCTGCCAAATCTTCACTTTTCCATGTAATATTCCATTCCTTCAATTAATTATGTACAAATTGCAAATGACTCAATCAAAAATCATAATTTCCAAAATTCGAAATTCATTTAATTCACTTTAATTCTGCTTTCTCATATTTCGAGGTATTACATAATTCGAAACAGGTTGTGCTACTCGTATCTTTATCGTTTCTAAACAAATTAATCAGGAGTGCTAATAATATACAGGATGTTTATTCATAATTTCCCCATTTATTTTTGAGTAACTTTCCTTCTAAAAAGATATTTTTGAAAACGGTCAACAGGTATCAAACTAGGTGAGTGGGAGAAATGTGAAAATGTATGGTTTTACCCCTTTTCTTTTTATGAATAGCTCTGGGCATATCGTGGCGAGATAAATTTCCTAAGCTTTTCCTTAACACTAAGTCTGCGGTTTTCGGTTATAGCTCGCTTCGGATCGGCGCAAACCAAAACGGTTTTCAGATTCGGAATCAGCACAAAATTCTGCATACTTCGCACACCCAATTTAACCAAAAATCATAAAATAAAAATTTATATTTTTTTGCGGCTAAGCTCAGAAATTATGCCGCCATCTGTATGTCCAGGAACACCCATAAAAGAAAGGGGTAAACCATGCATTTTCATATTTCTCTCGGTCACCTAAATTGATATCCGTTGACCGTTTTCGAAAATATTTTTAAAGAAAGTTATTCAAAAATAGGTAAATTATGAGTGAATGCCCGGTAGATTGAGATTAATTTCTCGAGTCCCCAAGCTCTACTCCCTTGCAAAAATGCGTTTGTGGTAGAAACATGATAGTTTGAAACCAAAAATTTGAGAAGGAAGTACCCTTCAAATACAAAATGTCATCATAAAAGACCTAGTCTAGATTGATGATAAACTTTATAAAATAGTTATGCACCAAAAATCAGGCCGTAATTTTTGCGTCCACGCAATTTTAAATCTGCAAAATATGTTCATTTCAAGCAACGGATTTTTGTGATTTTTTCGACTAGCAAATATTTTTTTCTTCAAAATGACATTTATTTACCAACCTATTGACATTCTACCACCAACATCAATTCGGAATATCTGCTTGGGGACCCTAATTAATGTCTTCGACATTTTTTGCTAATTTCTCAATATCTAAAAATATCCAAAGAGTGCCTTTCTTTAGTTTTAATTATAGCAAAGATTTTATCAAAACTTTCTATTTAGATAGTGTTATATAGCATTTTCTAGTCTAAAACTCATGAGCTACAGGAAACAATTTCAGTCAGTTCGATTTAAATTGTGAACCAGATTTATTGTACTATTCGACTCAGATAAATTTCATAAATCCGATAAGGAATAATTACTTGAAAGATTCTATTAATGAGATCATAATCAGATAGGGAAAATGGCAAGACATTTCGATTTTTCAATGTCATGAAAAATCTAGGAAAGATGAAGAGTAAAATCACTCGGGTTGTTTGGCAGAATCGTCGAAAACTTGGGAGGCTCGATTTAAGAGTTCGGAGACATTTTTCTCCACGTCAACTACAGTCGCTCGGGCTGTTTGTTGCACGTCATTCAATATCTGCAAGAAGTGTTTAATAACATTAAAAATTCCGGTATAATCCGAGATATTCTTTATTGTTCCCGAAATGATATTGTATCGGTCAAATTAAGTGACAGTTCGTGTGTTGAGAAGGGCCTTGCGAAAAATGCGCGAAGAGAGGTTAGGGTGCAGAGAAAGAAGAGTCAGCGAGGGACAATAGAGAATATTTGAAGTTCAGAATACTAATCTGAGCTTAAAATTTACAATTGCGACACAAGTTATTAAAGTTTTTTTTTTTTATCTCTAACGCCAGAAAACTAGTCATCCTAACCTCGGTAGCCTCAGGCAGACTTTCCTCCACAGCTCCCTCCACTTTCCTCAGCAGATTCTTAACAAGTGTCTCTTTCCGTTTCGGCTTATCTCCACTTTCATCATCTTCGAATTCGTCAGTCAATTCAGATATCAGTTGCTGCAATTTTCATAATACTTTGCATTTCACAATTTTCATCACTCGACCTGATTTCCTTCCTGCTTCAAATTCTCAGCCGCCATCTCTTCTCCTTCTTCATGAATATTCATTGCGGCTCTTTCGTGACCAATAGGTGCAGAAACTTCTAAATCGTGTTATTACTTCATCTTCAGATAAACTATCTACAAGGAAATGAGAGTCGATATCGATTGTTATCGTTATTTGGATCTATATATCTTAATAATAATCGAATTTCCATTACTCGATGTTAAAATCCTAAACTCAGCAGACTTTAATCGACTATCGCTTTCTGCAGGAATTATCCGCGATTTTTACTAACCAACGGCATGATTCTGCCTCGCTTCGCTTTCTTCCGTTGCTATTCTTTCTTGCTTATTCTTATTCTCAGCTTGCACAGGCTTTACTTCTGAAAAGATACACGATTTCAAAAATTACAATCTTATAACTGTAACCAACCATTTATCTTTTTGCTTTCCTGCATTTCTGCCTGCTTCTTTCTAATCTCCGCAATGAATTCTTCTCTATCTTGAATAAAATCAGGTTCTGATGAAATTTCATCTTTATCAACTCGTTTTTTGGCCTTTTTAGGCGATATCATAGGCTGTCGATTATTTGGAGGCGCTAAAAAGTGTTAACTGTTACTTTTCGAATAAATTTCATTCTTACTTGTATGACTTCTCATTTTCTTTTCGGGGCTTTTGAATTCCGGAGAAGTAGTGCTTTTCTTGGGTAATTTTGCATCATAAACTCGCTGGCTGATAGGTATTTTCTCGAGATGGGCTAAATGCCTGGGTGTGGAAGAGCCGAAGGCCCAATGCCGGACAGGTTGTCGAGGTGTTGTTTCATAGGTCGATCCTGAGAATGAACCTGGAATTTATGCTTTAATGTAACACGTAGATCCAACCAATCCTTCTCAAAATTGCCTATTTTCGTGATCTACGAACGATGCTTTTTCCTGTGCTGTGTGTTGCTGACATCCCTGTCTCCGTCTTTCGCCACAATTTTTTCTTTTCGCTCGCAGAGCCGTTAATGCCCAGAGCAATTATTTCGTATCGCGCACTTTCTCCTTCAAAATAAAATGCTTTTTCTGCTTGAAAACCGCAAAACCGAAAAACGAAAAGGGACAGAATTGCTCATTCTCATCCGCTGCAGGAACCAGCTGCGCAGAGGCGAAGGCAGAATGGGTTGTAACCTTGAATTGCTCAGAGATACGTGAATTATATCAAATTCAACTACATACAGAAGAGAATAAACCGATCGTTGTCTTTGAAATTATTTTCTTGCGGTGCGATGCGCCATTCTACTGCACCGCAAGCAGCTCTACGCAAAAGTAACAGAATTAAACTACCTGCAGTGTTGTTCTTTTCCCTGGTCAGAGAGCGAGCCTTTTGAATGTAGACTCTCAAGGGCGTTTCTGTCCTGTCGATCTCAGGCTTTGCATCGTATTTTCTAAGTTGTGGCGGTATCTAAATCTCGGCATGATCGTGATCTCTGACCCATTAGCTTATTGCTATTTTCCATGATCAGATCCAAGTAAATATCTCCATAAATGGCCGTGGAAAAGTCAAAATCGGCTTTATTCATTTCTTTGCCTCTTTTCTTACTCCTATTCTGCCATATTTTCTCGCAACATTGCAGGAAGCAGGAGTCTCTAGTGTACAATTTCGACTCCATAAATGCCCGCTTGGCAAGGAAAAAATGCAAGAGTAAGTAAGAATGGAAGAGAATGAGATTGAGAAGGAGTTGAATGAAATGGCCAGTTGAACTGGGAACTGACAAAGAGCTCATTCTATTCACAATTAGATGGACAAGAACAAGCGGGTGAAGGAATGAGGAAAAAGAAGGAGCTAGACTGAAGAAGATTTTGTTAGACTTTGGAATGCGTCGTCAAATGACGTAGCAGAGCAGTCACAATTGAGGGGCAATCGAGCGTGAAAATATGGACCTTGCTCAGGTGCGAGAGATCGCGAGGAGTCGAGGAACCAAACGCGAATTGACGATGCTCTTTGGTATCCTTTTCGCGACTTCGTTCTCGACCTCGAGACGATGATAAAGATGAGGCCATATTTCTGAAATATGAATCTGATCAATTTGTAATAAATATCTTGGAGGGAAATATTTGCGAGTGCATTATGAATATACAAGGTTCTGAACGCAAATGTTATGGCTAGACCTGCAATTGACGGCCGGCGCAGAGATGAAAGAGACAAGTAGATGAACAACAGTTGGACAAACAGATATGTGATGGATTGTACAAGGCTTAAACGAGGGGGATTTGTTGCCATATATGGATACAGAAACAGACCAAATGAGACTAATGAAACTGGTGGGACATAAAGCGGGAATTGCAAGGACTGGGGGAAAACGGCAGAAAGACAGACAGACAGAAAAGGACCGCGAGAACAGAAGAGAACCGAATGACTCCGAGGGGAATTGAGTAGGGCGAAGGAGGGAAGTGGAAGACAGATAGACACAGATAAACAGACAGACATACTGAAACATAGATATTCAGGCTTATTCCATCAAACTCATCCAGTCACCCACTCTCTCGGCACTCCACTTATCAACACATTCCTCTGCTCCTTCATCGGGCAGCCATTTTCCCACTTGTTTCACAGAAATATTAAATCACCCTGCTCTTTGTTCTCTCATATAAAGCACCAAAACTAGTAAACCGAACTGAACCGAACCGAATATGGAATAGAAATGGGTATCCAAAATCCTAAAATGCTTTTCTTATGAATGGAAGGCTTAAAGCTGCGAGATTGGGAAAGCAACAAAGTGGAATAAAGTGAGAGAGCATGGAGCGGAGGGAGATGAAAGGGTTAGAGAGCGTTGGTCCAACCAAGAGCTGGAAAAGGGAAGGGGCAAGAGATATGGACAACTGGCTAAATGGAGTATTGAAGGATTTATTGTCGATTGTTCGGAATCTCGATAAATCAGCTAAGATCAGTAGTATCCATCGAATTGTCTGTGATTTGGTGGCAAACTGAGCGGCATCCTCCTGCTGTCTCTGCTTTCCCAATTTGCATCCTCCAATTCATTCATTTCCACAGTCCTTCCCAATCTCTGCATATTCGTACTTCCATTTACACTCTCCGTGCTCATTTGCGTTCCTCTAGCCTCCGTCATCTTTGCCTGCGTTCCAATGTCATATGTTTGTGTCTTGTCAGGTTTCTCTTCTCGTAGACCTCGTGATATACAAAACGCTGCTAAACATTGAATTTTATCAGTTTAGATCAGGACTGAGATGGATTTTCGAAGGTCAATCCCGATTCTGACTCCGAAAAAAATTGAGGGCTAATTTCGACTACGTTTTTTTTTAAATTCAACTTCGTCTCTACTCTAGTTTAGATAAAGAAGTTTGGGTTCCGATTCTGAGTTTATGAAAAGTTGACCTCGATTCCGAAAGTTTACTTCTTTTTTCTTTTAAAATTACAACTCTGAATATATCTGGATTGGATAAATATTGGATTCTTTGTTTTCCATAACTCACCTATACAACATAGACAAAGTATTATCAGAACCAAAACAATAGCAACTGAAACATATCTGAAATTGTCGACCATTTTAAATTAGAAATACTGAGGAAAGTGAGTACATAAGTTCAGATCGAATTGACCAACAGCATTGTCCCTCCCAAGGTGGATTGCAGCATTGATACATTATGAAGAAGTTACCCGGCGGGCATTTCCTTAACATTCAGAAAATTAGAACATTCGAAGAAAAACTAACATTGGAGCAGGTCTTGGATTGTTGAAGTACCAAGGCGAATAGCACAAATCATTGTATTGTGCGTACACTAAAACTAAAAAATGTTTCGAAAATTTCTCTCTGAAAAAATTACCATTTTGAATGTAAGGTGCTGCATAAAATAAGAGTAATTTAGAGAAAATAGAATTTAATGAAATCATATCATCGATAAAAAGGGGGTAAAAAGAATAAGTTAGCTAGAAGATAGAAGAAGAACGATGTATCACCGATCAAAGAAGGAAGGGGAAGAATGATTCAATACGACTCTCACAAAGCAATACGTTTATGCGACTACAAACACTCCAGCACATAACACTTCCAGGTCTGCAGGGCTGAATCACATCTGATTGATGCATGATGCAATCAGATTGCAATATTCGATGTGCATCATTCATCTTTGCAAGTATTGTAAGCTTATTGCTTATTCACGAAAAAATCAATTAATCGCGAAATCTAATCGAATAAATAGCTTTAACATACGAAATGCTAGAAGAGTTTCTGAAATTACATTGCAATTTACGAATGATAGGGCTATGATCTTGTTTTCTTCATGCAGACGCTTATAAAGCTAGACTTCATAAAATGAATGATGGAAGGTCAATACTCAAATGATCGGAATGGGAATTCCAATTCTAAACTGAATTATCCAGAATTGAAATTCCAAACACCCCTGGTCAATAAATCCGAACGTGATATATGCAAAGATAGTCTGAAATGAATTTATTCTAATTCCGATGTAATGAATTTGATCTCAACCATTTTTTAATTCCTGATCTAAGGCTATAGATGATTTTTTTTGTAAACCTAACTCATGATGATGTCATCAAGGCTAATGTTGCAGAGCTAGGGTGAGAAGATTTTCTAGGGTTATGCTGTTTCAAAGCGTTCTTCTAATTGAGTAGTAGAGCAATGTAAAAATAACAAGGAAATTATTTCAGATTCATTTTTATGAGAAAAAGTAACCTGAAGTTACCCAATATAGCCGCACTGTGTGTTACAAGTGAAATATGAGTTAACGCTGAAATTTTTCATAGAATCATGTAGAGCTCTTCAAGTTGATCAACTTTTGTTCCAGAACTTATTCTCGAATGTGCACACACAGGGAGATATGAATTTTTGAAATTTCCTACCAAACTGCGCTTTGCAATAGTTGGTCATTAAACTTAAACAAATCTTATTTTATTACCTGATAACCTATGGACTAAATGTTGTCCAATAAAAAGAATTGTCGAATTTGGTTCAGAAATGAGAAAGTTATGATTTTTTCCCCGACCTCGGGTTTGTCAAAACTTTAAGCTACCGTAATCTGCTACAGTAATAGATTTTCGAATAATAAATAGCGTCATGATAATCAGCGTGAAAAACTGAACAAAATATGTGGAAATCAGCCAAATCGACGGACCCCTGGAAACACAGACTTTGGTCCTTACTGACATTTACTCTTAAAGCATAAAAAACATTGGTTTGCCGTTAAACTTTATTTTCTATATGTTTCGTTATAAAATGAGCATTTCCATAAAAGCATGTGGGTTTATATCTATTTATAAAAAAAATAATCTCAGACTACTCCGTCATAAAATATTATCTTTTTCATATCGTTATCGGTGTAAAATTGTTAGGCTTTTGTCACTAAATAAACTGATTAACATCTTTCTAAAGTGTAAAGATTATCAAAGCGTTACATTCAATAATAAGGTTGACTGATTTTTCTTTTATGTAACACGAATTCTATGTGTTTGTAATTAAGTTTTTATTTTTCAGTAGACAGTGCCAGATTATCTTTTTTCTAATAATTCTTTATTTTTACAATAAAAATTGAATCTTACGAATTATAAAATAAATTCAGAAATCTTTTTTGAAGTTAGCATTTAAATTAAACCCATTTACAAGTGCAAAATAAAAAATTTTCATTTATTACTTTACCTAACATGGCGAAAGTTAAAAAATGAATGCCAAACACTTTTTCATAGAACTATTGTATTTCTCAACTCGCGAATTTTAGTATATAAACTTCAAGATGATTTTAAAAATAAATTCAGATAGCATAATTAAATAATTATTATTCGTAGTTGTGCATTTGTATTAATCTCGTGATATCTGCACTATGGCAGACTATATCATCTCATGTATTTTATTTGTCGGAATTTTAATCATAACGATATCCGAAGTTTATGGTGGTGAGTAATAATGAAAAGTCTAAAATGGTTTTTTTAAATCGAATTTTTATAATGAAATAATTTCAATTATTGAGATCCATGCTCTTCGTGCAAAAATCCATTACCACCTATTGTGCAGCCAAATAATGTATGTCGATATTAAAACTGTTCAAAAATTTCGTCTCATTTTTCATACATGCAAATCATTGATGATTTATGATATAGAATGTTTTTTCAAAATTTCTTTTCGCAGTTTTTATTTTAAATTTACAATCCCCTTGATGATTTTTATCGTCGATACCGAAATCTGGGAGGTTGAAAATGAAAAGAGGAAGAACGATTTTAGAATTTCCCTTTCGCGCGTTATTTCTCGTTTTTCTAGCCACTAAAAATAACTGCACCTCCCAGATTTTGGCACCAATAATATGATAGTCCCGCTAATTTAGAGTGCTGAATTGACATGCGCCAATATAAATCCATCAGCGATAGTTCCCGGTCATATGATGGATTTTGACAATGACACGGTATGCAGAAGACGATTTAGATGTGATGATGCGTGGGGAATGGCCGCAGCTCACGTAATTGGCCAGTCTAATTGCATTTCTACCTTCACGACTTTTTACTTCGAATGCATAAATTCGATATGGTTTATTGATATCGACGAAAAGCCTAGGGAACAGATTGATCAAGTATTCTGCTACCAAAATGATGAAAGTAATCGTTTATCGAATGAAACGGGAATAATAGAGAGCAGATTTTAGATACGTGCTCAAAGTCGACACCACCGCCGATTCTAGGTCCCGGAGTAAGTGCAAAGATGAAATTCGATTCAATTTTATTCATTTAATTATGGAGTTTGCCTTTTATATATTCTATAAAACAAACCGCGTTCTAACCCTAAAATATTTGCTCGAACCAAAAACTAGAGTGTTGTTCCATTTTTTCGCTCACAAGGGAAAGGAAGAAAAGGGGACAAAACTCATTTTTGACTAGATCAGGAATTTTGGGCTTGGAGCGCGATTTGCCTGTCGCATTTACTTTCCATGGTCTCCCAGATGAACCCTTACAAAGAAAAGGGGAAGGAATACTCGCGAGCTTTAGCTATATCTCTCCTTCCTCCTATTTTCCTCTAGTCTTGATGCGTGCGTCTGGCAGGTTATAGACGCAGTGCATATGAAAGACTCATTTCGAAATGGAGAATATAAGAGACGAACTCAATATGAATGTTATTTTAGGACACTAATAAAACTCGATCATGTTCTCAAGGCCTTCTTGGCAATTATACTATTGCTAATACGACTGTTAATAATATATGTGGGTAAGAAAATATAAGCATAGAACAAATGAGACGCGAAAATATCAGTTTTTTTCAGGATAGCGATAATTTGCTCACCACCATCGAGGCTAGCTGCCCATTACATTACTGAAACACCAAAATGCTATTACCAGGATAGTATAGGACCATATGCAGGATATTATAACGGATCCTGGATGATGTGGATGAAACTTTCGTAATATGAGCGTGGAAATTTTTACCCAGTTGACCAACTCTATTGTTTCTACGATCCTACGCTTAAACGTAAATTTTGCATTAGTACTTTCCAATATTTACAGGATATAAACGTTTGCATTGAAAGAGGGACGCGTATCGGCCTCTTGTAGTTTTTACCATGTGAAAAATCTGGTAACGGTAAACACCTGGTAGAAACTACTAGAGGCCAGAATACGCCTCATCGATGTGAGAATTCCGCGTACGGGGCAGTGGTTAATCGCCAATAGTAATTACCTCATATTGTATCTGCTTTCTGTAGTGAAATTTACAAGAAGGTCACTATGACACTGAAATTGCGCTTTCATATCTTCGAAAGTGGCAGCTTAGCGAACAAAAATGCCACCATTGGTTTTGCGAGCTCCCACCTTTAAAATGTTCAATTCTACCGGAAAGTCTGCAGATGCTTGAATATTATATTTACAGAGCCTTGTTCGTCATGTCTCAAAGAACCTCCGCTGGTGTCGTCAGTGAGTAAAATTATAATTGAATCTAATATTAATCCTTTATATTTATACCCTTTATTTCAAACGACTTGATATCTAGATTGCCAAACCGTATTTAATCACTTTTACAAATATTCTTACATGAAGAGAAATAATGAGGGCAAAAGAAACTGCGGTTTGACTAGCTGTTACCAAGTTGTTTGAAATAGAGGGCATATGTAGTTCTAAGATATAATGGGGTTGAAATTTAGACAACTCAATGTCAATTGCCTGGCGTGATCAGCAGCCTTTATCACACAGAAAATACAACAAGAGAAGATGATGGCGTCTGTTAGTATGCAATAATGTTTTTAATACATGTTTTCAATCTAAAAGTTGTTTATTACAGTCGAAGAATTGTGTGTGATGCTCCAGATGCGAGGCCATTTGTTCACTTTACGAGTTCTAGTTGCCGATACAATGCTAATAATGATAATGCATGGGAACTGCATTGCTACGGTGGTAGCTGGATCACTGACGATCAACTTGGCGGGTGGGAGGTTGTGGATGAAGTCGGCTGTTATTATGTGCCAGGTATTTGATTTGGAGAGCATCATATAAATTGACAGATGTTGTAAAAATACAAATTTTATCCTCAGAAACTCCTGTTCCAACACAAACAACTCCGCCTGCATAACAGCGTAATCTACTGTTTTACATGCAAGCATTGTGACCTTGCCGCACAATATTGACCTTTAATTTTGAACTTTTCACAAAAGTCGCATACCAATTTTGAAGAATGCTTCATTTTTGTCAAGTTTCGAACTCCCCACTGAAGGCAAAATGAATGTTAGCTAACGCGGTTATGTACTGTACAACGGAGTTATTGAAAAGAATTCCCTTTTTCGTCGGCAAGGGTGCCATTTCCTTCTATCTTTGTAAACAGACATCTCATAGATAAAAGTATTTTTTAAATTTCCGATTTAGCGAACACAACCATGATGACTTCAACTGTACAACACTCAACTGAATACCATTCAACAGGACAACATTCAACAGAACTAATGACAACGATCACTACAAAATCGACAACATATATTTCGGGAACTTCAAGCAAAACCAATAAATCTATAATTATAGGTATGCTTAGAAGAAACAGTGATGCCAAAAAATAAAATAAAAACTCTTGGTATTTGGTATATCGTAATCTTTAAGTCTTGAAGACCATTTTAGTATTATGAAAGTTCATCTTTTATAACATTATCGAATTTAATCTAACAATGCACGATTAACACCAAGAGATAATAGTAACATTTATATCAATTTATCTTAAAACTAGGTTTCAATGCAAATTATCCAATTTAGCTGCTACCGCAATAATTTTGCTACTAATAACGATTACAATTATCCTATATATTTGGAATAGGAGAAAGGGACGCCTTTTGTGGACATTCGAAAGTGTCGAAATGTCTCAATGTCGCAATTTTGATTCTGAAATGTCGTAACTTTTTATAGAATAGAGTAAAATCACAGCAATTCATCGCAATCATTATTTTCCATAGCAGGGATCAACATTTCATTCTTGCGGGCATTATATTTTTCGAAGTTTTCGTCAATCTTGACATGCATTAGTTAAAAATTTAAATTATTGATGCCTTAATGAATATGTGAAAGCTTTATTGATGACAGACAAACGATAGATACTAAAATAAAAAATTAATATAAATTTATTGTACAACACACAAAAATTTGCATTACAGTATATAATAGCAATTTTAAGGGAAAAAATCACTAGGGAAACCTAAGCATTCACAAATCCTCAAAATAATCCTAAGAACACTAGAAGTTCAAGAGACCGTAAGAAAATAAAAGTGTTAGAGAAGTCTTATTCCAGAAGTATGTCATAGACCCCTAAATCGACTACCAAAATGACTATTCTATCATGTCTTACTATTTTAGAAGTCTATAAGTCATTACGTCCATCTCTGGAATCACTGGGCTCGCTCATGTACAGGGCGTTTCAAGTTTATCTAGCTATTTTACTTTTTGAATAACTTTTTATTTTTCATCCAAATTGAGTACGGCTTTTTGCATGGTACTCTCCTTACCTTATTGTTTTGTTTGGTACAATCCTTGAGTCGAAACCAATTATCCATACCCATAAAATCATCTGTTTTTGCAAAGCTAATTCCTGATAGTCTAAGAAACTTTTCAAAAGCTCATATCTCTCTGTGTGTGCACATTCTAGAATAAGTTCTGGAGCAAAAGTTGATCAACTTGAAGAGCTCTACATGATTCTATGAAAAATTTCAGCGTTAACTCATATTTCACTTGTAACACACAGTGCGGCTATATTGGGTAACTTCATGTTACTTTTTCTCATCAAAATGAATTTGAAAAAATTTCCTTGTTATTTTTACATTCTTCTACTACTTAAGATCCAGAAAATAAAAAAAAATAATTACGAAAATTTGTCTAGCACATAGAGAAATATGAATTTGTAAAATCATCTTAAATTTACAAAATGATGAAATGTAAAAGAAGCAGTTGAATTTCACGATCTTCGATGAAAAGATCATTCTTCAACAGACGTTTCCAGTTGTAGTGCATGCTCGTTTCATTTTCGTTCATGTCTCTTTTTCCGATCCCGACCGATTTTTCGCCTTTTTTGTTCCCAAAATCGTCAATTTGCATTTTCTTATTTTTCCGTGAAATTAGAATTGTGGTTTGCAGCGAATGGGGCGAGTCAGCGTGCAGTTTGTTTCCCGACTTTCCGCCGTCGAGAGAGGTCGAGTCATCGGTCAACTGCAAGCTGCAACAGCCACACAACGACGAAGACAGACCAGGCAGAGTCATCGGGAGAATAAGACGAGCAGTGTGATCTTCTGAAGCACTGAAGCGGCTCTGCACTCTGCACGATGGATCGGCGCAGTTTCGACTCGGCTGACAGCGCCGACGCGGAGAATCACAACCCGACCGAGGACTGGTACAAGAAATGCGGTAACTGACTGGAAGGAAGAAGGTGTGAAATCAAGTCTTTGCAGGTCCGCACTGCTTCTGCCACCCATCCCTGGCGATGACTCACCCTCTGTCTGTTCCTCCCTATGGAATCTGCCCGCCCTACAACCCATCCGACTTTCACTCTCCTCATCCCTATGTTGGAGGCTGTCCCAATCAAAGTTAGTCAAAATCTTCAATAAGAATCATTAAAACTGCAATTTTGATAAAAACATAATTAGAAATCCCAGAACGATCTTTTATTCCGATTACCCTCACCCACTTTTTTTAGGAGAGAGTAAGGGAGGGAGGTAGGTAAGGAAAAAGTGTATAGTCCAGACAAGTGGACATAGGTAGATTGTGGTAGATCAAACAGGAAGCCCCTCAGCTCATCCTATTGATATTTTGGACAGACCGTCGACTCGGCCAACTGTGCCACTGCCTTCGGGATACGTGGACTTCAACAATGTGATGTGTGAACAGCAATACGGACAGATGCAGCAGATGGAGCTGAGACGAAGTGAGGCAGGGATTGACATGAAGGCACAGATGCAGATGTACGGCAACAGTGAGCATGACAATGAGAGGAGCAGAGACGGAGACAAAGATACTGTCCTCCACGTCAAGAAAAGGGCCATTACTGCTAAAGAAAGGTGAGAGCGTTGGTTTTAATTATTTCCTATGAATTTTATAACGATTTCGTTGTTATGTCTCTCAGAATTTACGTCTAGAAGATGAAGTTTAAAAATTATAATCTAGAAAGTTTAGTACCAATCACCTAGATGTGGCTTTTCGCCATAAATTTTTAAGCCAATGCTAAATTTCAAGTTTTCTTCGTTTTGACGGTTAAATTTGGCCTTCTTTAGATGATCATCGCGCATCTGTATTTTCTAGGTGACGAATTCAATAGAAAAATGAAAAATTAAAATAATCATTTTTGACCTTCCCTACGTCTAATAATCAAGTAACGCATAAATTCAGTACATATCAAAGTAATGCGAATCGCCATTGTTAACGAAAAATCCTGTGTATAATTGATTTTCATTTGTTAGTTTTGCTACAAGAGCATGAAGAAGAAACGCGTTTTCATATTCTTCTTACGGTGAAAAATGCCAGAGATGTCTGGTAATTCATAAAAAAAAAAACTAGTTTGAAACGTCGTTTATTCAGTAGCTCGGAAGAAGCCAATCAAGACGACCAGCCGAACAGGAAGATCGAGAAGCGTCCTCTGCCGAACAGCCAGAACGTGCCGAATGCGACAGTGACGAGGCGTTCTCGCTACAGCACTCCATCTCCTGTCTCTACACTTTCCGATGTGCCTCTGTCCATCTCCCTTCCCTCCGCTCCATCTGTCAAGCTTCCTTCTGCAGGCAGTCGCTATGCATCGCCCTTCGAGCCCGTGCAGTCCACTGTCAATTCCCTCTATCCCAGCCCCACTCCTGTTCCTCCCCAGCCAAATGCCAGCGATACTCCAAGTCAGGTACGGCCAACATGAATAACGGCTTTGTCAAAGAAGTGCATTTTCAGGATCAGAAAATGGACAATAGGGCACTGGCGAAGATGTTCAAGGACAAGGGAATCGACTTGGCGAACAGCCGCAAACTGGGCAGCGGCAGGTACTCCAAGGTCGTCACTGCGCTCGATGCTAATGGAGAGCAGGTTAGCTGAAATTTGAGATAAAAAAACAATATAAAGTTCTGTGACCTACTTACAGTGACGATCGAAAGTTTATATTGTGAACTTCCGATTAGTTGATGAAAATGATAAATGCAGCCTGATAGGCTCAGTAATTGTGAACTAATCTGATGTAATTTTGCACACATTCATCCCACTGAATTGAGAATTTTGCGGAGTTCCATTCAAATTAGTCCACGATAATTTATCATCAGAAGCTGTATAGGTAATTATAATGGCTCAAAACTCTTGATCGTCACTCTAGATGAATGATCATCGTATTTCTCCCGTCTTTAGACGTTTTCTAGCTCTTTGTATCCGTTTTCTTTTCATTGCTAAAATTAAACCATTCAAGTAGAATTGATGGCGCATCGTTATATCAAAATCCAATTTAAAAATGTTTTTGCAGATCGCAATCAAGATTATCAATACGAACAAAGTGACGAAGGAGTTCAAAGACAAGTTTCTGCCGAGAGAAATCGATCTGTGGAAGAATCTCGTCCACGACAGTTTGGTGAGTGAGGATAAAAATTGAAAAAAGACTCATAAATCTACAAGTTCATTGCAAAACATAAATTTCATTGTCCAGATCCGCGTTCTCGGACACTACACGAGTGCGAATCACGTGTTCTTGTCCATGGAGTGCGGCGAGACCGATGTGCTTCACTACGTGCAGGTTGGTTTGTTTTCGATAATTCTTTAATGACGTTCTGGTATAACTTGCACTTTGTTTCATTCTCAACTATGCTTCTTGTGACATTTACAAACCACTTGAACATTCTTATTATGACGAAAGCGAATTGATGGCTGTTTTTCTAAAGATGATTTTGAGGCACACGGACCAGTTCCTGAGAATAAGGCACGAGTGTGGATGCATCAGATCGTGAGCGGGGTGAACTATATGCACAGGAAGGGAGTGGCACATCGCGACCTCAAGCTCGAGAATCTCATTCTCTGCAAGGATCGAGTCAAGATCGGGGACTTCGGATTCTGCACCAATGTAAGGGGATGATTGAGAAAACACTACAAAATGACGTACAACTCTGCCAAACGCAGTATTTCGCTATTTTTATTTTCCATAATCGCTTTGGCATAATTTTGCTTATCTTTTGAAATATATTGAATTTACTTTCAAAGTCTGTTAAGTCTATTTTCGGAAAAGTTGGAAAAGGACTCAAAAGGGAAGTTTTTGAAGTGTCCACCTTCGATTTGGCTGATTTTTTCTCTTTGAATGCCACTGGTAATAACCACTCTGCTATTACCGATTGGTATTGAGAATGGTGAGGATGTCTTGTTTGTTGCAGATGATCCCCGGCCAGTTGAGCAACACTTTCTGCGGCTCCAAGTCGTACAGCAGCCCTGAAGTTCTCCTCGGAATACCCTACGATCCATTCAAGGTTGCATTTCTCATTCCTCACAAATGGATGGTTGACAAGCTGTCTGCATTGCAGGCCGACGTGTGGTCAGTCGGAGTGATTGCGTTCATCATCGTCACCGACCAAATGCCCTTCATCGAGGCACAGCCCAATGCCATGATCGTCAAGTCACAGAAGTGAGCAATTTCACCTTTACGATAATAATTATTGAATCAAAAGGGTGAAACTCTAAAGATATTTAATATTTAAAATTATTAAAATTTTTTCCTTCCACGTATACTTTTCCTTAACATTGAGTTTCTGAAAGACCTCACGGTGTCTTATCCTCTTATGACATAAAAATGTCTTTCCTCTCCATTTTTCTCGTGCTACATCCTCCTCCCTGTTAGAAATAATGTGGTGGAAATGAACGGAAAGATTTTCCCTCTGTTAAGGACAGGACTGTGATCGATTATCTGAATTCGTTTCAGAGAATGTGCATACCGTTTCCCCAGCCATCTGTACCTGAGCGAGGAGTGCATCAGTTCCATCCACTTCATGATGACCTATTCCCCCCGTGACAGGTCAGTACAGTCATTTTTCGAAATATCCTAATTTTACGAAAATTCAGTGACGAAGTTTTGAAATGCACAATTTTTATTCCAAATCGCAGAACAATATTCAATTCCAATCTGTATCTCCTTTAAGGTCGACTTGCCAGTGCCCGTATTCATAAACGCATCGAGAGGCTCCCGATGGGTTTATGAATACGGGCACAAGATAGACAACACTCACTTGGTATACTGTTTCTTCATGCTGCGATATTACTGCACTTCTTAGTTATACCACATTTTTAAAAGTTTTCCTTTGAAAGTTCATCACAAAATTTCCGCTAAAGCATCACATTTTTGTATTAGAGGTTATCTTTTGTGATCATTATCATTTTTCTCGAAATGATTGTTGCCATGGAAATAGCTCTTCGTTTTGCAGACCAACTGCATCTGAGGTGTTGTCGATCCCCTGGCTGTCGGACCTGCAGTCTGTCTCTTCCAAACGGGCCCAAGCCTGATCTCCTTCCCCATATCTCTCTTCCATTCTTTTCCAAGAAAAACCCTCTGTTAAATGCCCAATTGCTGCCCTACTTCTGTCCTCTGGTATCTATTTTATCGCATCCTCAACATTGTGTTTTTGTAGACGAGCTGTGTTTTGCAGACTCAAAATAAAGTTTTTCTTTGAAATTTTATACTTTCCCCAGAATCAAAATGTGAAATCTCGATTTTTCAATACCTTTCACTCTTTGGCGCCTTTCTGTGCTGCACAGACATCATTATTGATCGTTATGTCTAGGTCAACTTTCAAAACTGCGGCAAATTCTTTCATTTATTTTATTTTATTTCTTTCAATTTGGTTTAATTTAATTTCAGAAGCTTCGATGGACGATACAAACTCAGACGAGTATGCAGTTTACCTGATTCGGAAACCTATCGAGGCGAGTATTTAATTCAGTCAATTTTGAAATAATGAAATTTGTAATTTCAGGTGTCGATTTCTGACTTGAACAAGTTGAAATTCACCGACGATGGGACGACTCAATTGAAGAAAACCAAATTGAAACTGGGTAGGGCGCTTTTCTTTACGAGAACGATTTTGAATTGCCTACCTCCAATTTGGCTGATTTTGCGCACATGGGTATTTCGCGACACTGATCACGAATCTAAAGCTAGAAAATGATGATGCGCGATCGTTCGTGCTGGATATCGCGAAAAACCATTTTACACTAGGAAGAAATAGTAGTGAATTGAAGTTCGAAATTTGCATACATTATTTTTCCTGGTATAACGCCGTTTCTGTTGTTTTTTCCTGTACGAATGACTTCACTCAAATTTTCTTATCTTAATTGTTGAAAGAAAAATTTGAGAGTTACTAATATCTGAAAATATCCTTGTTTCAAGAAGAAAGTATGACTTGCTTGCAGATGATCGGAAATATTCTGTAACGCAGGGCTCAATCCCCAACAAGTCGCTCGTGTTCATGGCTGAATCTTTCCAGGCAGATCGAAGCAAAGGCCAGCCGATTAAACCTGGTATTCTTAGGATTGAATTGAAAAAGAAGAATTTTACTGATTTGTTTCAGCAACTCAGGTAGACGGCACGATCACAATCACTCCCTACCTGGCTTCCACTGCAGGTTTTCTTCTAGTTATTTTTAGCAAATAAAAGAATTTGTTTCAGAGAAAGAAAGCGTAGATCTGCCCGAAGAGCTACCGATTCGACCGATTAGACGAGAGGCAGAGGCTGATTTCGACTCACTCAAACAGAGGCATCTCCCTTACGGTAAGGGTTTTGGATTTTTTTAAAGATTGAATTCAAAAAGTATCTCTCACTGAAAGAGACAGGCTCTAATTTTATATACTGCCTTTATTTGTTATTTCCTTCTCTTTCCTTCATCACGGGGGAAAAATAAAAGAAGATGAAGAGAGGACAAAGAAGCATAACCGTAAAGTTATTCACGAAAGAGGACTTCATATTTGGCATAGAGGCATTTTTGGAAAGACGGGAATCAGATGTGATCGAGTTTATCGAAAGTTATTACAGAAATGCAATTTTAACAATAAAGAAATAGTGTTATTAGAGTAGCTAGAAAATTGATCCTTTGCACCAGGTGACGGGCCGCGTTATAAATGGACAATCTATTAACCAAACCAAATGCAATTTTAAACCAACCTATCATCGCCAAAATGCCAAAGCAATAGTATAATTCTTTTTAACTTTTAATTAACGAACTAAACAAAATATCCTTTATTGCAGTATTTTTCTTCGTCGTTTTTCTTGCGAAGAGTAGTTCATCCAATTTTAGGCATACCATCAAAGAAAAGGAAAAGACGCGATCGTGAGAGCGGACAGGTGAAAATGGAGCATTTGGTCATAAAGCAGGAGTCGCAGTCGCATTCTGAGGCAGAGGCAGAAGACTCGACTCGATCGCCTTCTGCAAAGAGACACAAATAGCGGAGACGCAGGAGTTATTTACATTTCCATTCTTTAAATTCGGGTATGAAAGTTAAAATTTTATTAAATTTAAGGATTTTACCAGAAACGCTCAATTTTACGTTTAGAGAATAAAGTTTTCACGTGAATTCGTTTGATTTTAGTTGATAAGTACTGTACCTAATCAGTATGTTGGATATCTTAAAATTATTTTCTCCTGAAATATGTTTAATTTGACAAAATTACAGATCTTTCGATAACCGAAAAATGTCAGGCTCAGGAACGAGCAGTCCTTCTGACATCGGGGGTGGCTCGGACATGTGCGACGGACTGATGGCCCTCCTCAAACCTGCTGTCGAGGAACTCGACAAACAAGTCCTCTCAGCTAAGAAAAGCCAGGTTATTCAATTTCATGTTTTGCCCTACTTATTCATATGCAAACCATTATCTGTGGCAATTTAAGAAAGAAAAAGTTGAGGTTTACAAGACGTAGCAAAAGTTTCTGTATCAGTTTGAGCTGTCTCATAGATCTCGCAAATCCTGCCTTCCTAAAAGCATGATTATTGCTGGATGCCAGTGTCTCTTCCCTTCCTTCTTCATCTTTTCATATCAGGGTTGTGCTGAATTTGAATTTTGAAAAATTCGGAATCGGAATTCCATATGCGCCTGTTTCATAGTGAGAGAAAAGAAGAGCCACTAGCATTTAGCATTAGGACATGTTTTAGAAGGCCGAGATTTTCAGGACACATACTGTAATAGTAAATAGATCGTTGTGGTGTTTGTTTGGAAATTTAAATGTTTCCAGCATAATATTTTCTTTATTTCAATTCTTAATTGTCAAGTGTTACCATCTTTGGCTCAGGGTTGCAAATTTGAGACCCGATCGGATTTTATTCGGGTTTAAATTTGCAACCCTGATTTGGATCAATGTTAACGAAGTTATAACATCAAATCTAAAGGTCTTTCTGTTAAAATGATAGACTTTTTTCGTCAAACCAAATAAAATCATGTATCTTCCAATTTAACAACATCCTAAATCTCTTATTCTTCAGATAATGCTAGCTGAGCGAATTCAAGAAATATCGGACGCTCTGCACGATATGAACGACGATGAACCGTATGATTTGGATGAGCTGATTCGCAAATTGGATGACTGTCGAAGGTAGGAAAAGCTTATTTTTGTACACATTATTGCGCAATTTCTAATTCTCATTTGGTATTTCTGAGATGAACAACAGGTCTGGGCGAAACTGGACTTGTCGAATTTCTGGAAACAACCAGAAGGAGACAGAAATGGCCTTCGAAAATATAGGACTACAGAAACGGGAATATAATGATTTCCAAAAAATTTTCCGGAAGACATAAGTTGAAAGATTAGAAATTGGTAAAAAGAAAAATAGACAAGAAATAAGTTGAGACAATTTTGCACAGGATTGGAGATAATAAATTATATCAAATTTCTAATAGAGATTATTCTTTCATCTTAAGAAGAATGGCAATCTCGTACGGCATAATTTCGAATGTGAACGAGCGACTGGGCGTGCTGCAGCGCGAAATCGCTCGGGAGATTCACGCCAAGAAGCAGGCTATCACTGCGCCCCCACCTGCCAGTCCTATTCGGTAATACATTTCTCCTTTTCATCGTTATAAAAATTTATTTATGCAATTTCTGAAAATATTATTTCATTGTAAGTTTGGGTAATTCCCAATGATCTCGTTATCTTAAATGACAATCTGAAGTCTGAAAAGTGTGCAATACATATTTGGTCTGACAATTTGAATTGTATATATGTATTAATGTATTAATTGTTCAGTTTTATGAAACTAGTCTTCATAAAATTATTCAAATTCACATGATATGCTCGACAGAAAATATTCATGATAGGAAAATATATGGCTAGAAAGACGAACAATGATAGAATGAAGATTGATAACATTGACAATTGATAAGAGTAGAGTATGATAGGGAAGAAAATGAGTAAAGCTCTGACTTTATTACGAGATGGGTGAAATATGAGATACGGAGATAACGAAGCTCGAAAATATCGAACATAGGTGATAGAAAATGACTAGAAAGAAAATATTCAAAATAACAAATATATGAGATTTCACACGTTATAGATTCAATGCAATATTCTGAATACTTGCTATATGCAAAATTCTGTGAATCAATAATGTGACAAGATAACACATTTTGAAAAAAATACTCGTTAACTCACGTTTACCAACTTTCTCTCTAGAAGAAAATAATCTTCGCTGTTAATAATTGTGAGTTAATTATGTTTCTTCACCTACTGCCTATTTGCAAACCCAGCTAACATCAGAGATCCACTCTTCCACTGTTTCGTCTCCCTCCTCCTTCTCTTTCTCTTGATTTCATCAATGGACGATTGTCTTCTCGAGTGTCGAACAACCGTACTGAAAGAACAATCATAAATGGTGATAAAACCTAAACTAACTCCTAATGGAATGGTATAAAAATAGAAGCAGATGCATACCTTCTAAATCATTGAATTAAGCCATAAGGGGGAAATTAAATTAATAGTGTTCTCATGCGAAATAAATGAAATAATAAGGGGCTAACTAATTGGTTTTCTGAGATAGAAAATACCGATACCTACTTATGTCTTGAGTGAACATGACCTTACTTCCTCTACAATTCAACATTCAATCCTGTTCAATTTTGTTTCAGAATATTTTCACGATTTGCTGATATGCGTCATATTTGCACGTACGTATCAATCATTTGAGTGAACACTGCTGGGAGCACAAATGAATTGGGGAATGAGAAATCAGAGGAGGAAGGAGAGAAAAAAGATACTTCCCTACAACCACACAGAGCAATTGGCTCTGCGTGTCGTCCAGACGATTTTTCTTCTCCTCGCTTTTTCTCCTTTCCTCTCAAAGAGTGATCAATTGATTGATAATTGGCTGTGTTTTGCGATGAACAATAGATCAAATTCGGCTTGACTTACTTGGGCTTAACATGCAGCCTCTGAATCTGGTCCCTGGCTGAAGGGCCTCCCTGCTCTGTCAGCGATCCAATAGAATGTCGAGGCATAGAGGAGCTGCCTATCGAATTGGGATGGACGACTACCTAAACAAAAAATGACGAAATTTTAGTACCACTTGAATTGATAAAATAATCTATGCTATGTGTAATTTGGAAGCCTCAAGTCTTCAAGCTATGCAAAATAGGGCGATTAATAAAAGTTAACAGAATTTGTCTTTTTAGAAATTAATTAATTATTTCACTAGCTTTTCCCGTACTACTTTTTAGTAGTTGCCGTAAAATAGAGTGAGGGACGGTAGGGAAAAGAACCTTCTACCATACTATTTCGCATGGCTTGGGGGCTTGAGGTTTCCAAGTTCCCATGCTATGGACAGTTCAATAGATAGAAAATTACATTTTTAACCTGAGGACTTTGTGCAGAAACCGGGGAGCTCATCGGACCGGAACTGGATAATGAGAGGGATGTGGGTCGGGGTTGTGATGATGCTATTGAGAGCCTATAAATTGGCTTGTCATTTCGCGTTACGCCATTCTTTCATTATGCCATTTACAGGTTACTTATCTCACTACCTTATCTTTATGGCTAGGCCTTGGCCCCGCCCATTTGCAACCTTGCTGTGCCGTTGTGCATCGTTCTCAATCGCGCAAATGTTGACTGTTGTTTTGAAAATTGAGCGCACTCATTCTTTTGCACTGTTATTAATTTTCTTCGGAAATAAGCGTAAGACGCTTCGGAAACATAAGGTTCATAAGGCCGTGATCTGAGAAAAAGATAAGTAAATGGCTAATGATGTAGAATATATTTTTTAAAGTCTCGGTATCCTAATTTTAATGGGATTACATAAACTACGCTTACTTGGCGACATTTAGCAGTAGTTGTCCAGTAGCAGTGAGTGCTTCTTGATTATTTGCAATATGAATGTGTTTAGTCAATTCTAGTTTCCTTTGTCGCTCAATTTGTTCATTCTGTTCAGCAATGATTTCCATCGTTCTCCTGTATGCAGCATTCCTTCCTCCACTCGATCCACTCACTAGCCAAGTCTCAGAGCTCATATTTGGTCTAAAATTGAACATTTAAGAAATGACTTTTAAATCAAATTTCATGCCTTAACGTAGACGTCCAATATGCCAAGAATACCATAAGAGGAATGGAAAATATGACGATCGGAATAATCGCTGAAATATAATGAATGAAACTCAAGAAAGAGGTGGTCGGAATTGCAACTCTGAACAATTCAGAATTGGAATCCCGAACATCTCTAATTCTGAAGACAATAAAAATACCGATATTCATAAATTCAGTCATGGAATCGAATCTTGGGTATTTCTCGTAACTGACAATCGCCCAGCCAAGTCGATTTGAGATCTCATCCAAGTGTTTGTGCAGAATGTCTGGAGATAAACAATGTTTTCATCTTTTTCCGAGCTATCAAAAACCCGATAAAACAGCTCTAGGTAATAGTGGCCTCTGTTGTTTCATCGTTGGATCTGTGTTGTGCGGCAAAACCACGAAAAATTTGATGTGAATTGAGCCCATTTCTCTACGGGGAAATCCATCCAACACCACAATTTGCTCAGGGCCGAATACTAGTCTGAAAGTCTTACTCTTAAAATCATTCAACGAGCAAAAATCATTTACGGTTTCTTGAGATTGCAAGCCGTAAGATTCTGGCAATATTTTGTAACAACTTTGGCCATCGTTCTTCTGAATGGAGATATCATATCCAACATAGGCAGATCCACGCAATATGCAATTCGTAGACCAGATGTCCAGTCAAACATATCCAATTCTGGAGAGAGAAATGCATGATTGACGATGAGATGGTTAGATCTAACCTAGCAAAGTTGGATCATCGAAATGTGGCTCAATCGCTTGGCAACTTATGAAGATCGACCCTAGTATTATGATCACAGAATAATCTACCTGAAATATTTTAATGGAGATCTTTCAATTAGCCACTATTTACCCGTTGCATAATGAAGGTCTAGAATGTGAAGAGCCTCAGATATTGCAATTTAAAATCCCGAATCCTTTCGGACCTCGTTTATTTCGAAGAAGTAGAATTCAAATCCTCGATTTTTTGTGTCAAATAGTTTTCCACGAACGGTAGTCGAATTCTGAAAAAAAGTCAAGTCGATGGAGAATAGTCGTGGATTCGGGATGTCGGATTTTGAACCAGGTAGAGCAGGTAGATTTTGGGAGGGGACAAAAAATAGACAACTGTTGTCAAACGGGTGAAAAGGGGAAGGCAGGGATTTGAGAGGATGAAAGAGTGATAGTGATAAGGAAGGGGGAAAGAGGAGGAAGACAATGCAGGGGCAAGAAAAGCGAGGATATTCAATTTCACGCTGAGCTGCTTGAATGCTCAAGAACAATCGACTGATTGCTGAATGGCTGAATGGAGTCTGTTAAATGTTTAGCCTAATCATTAGCGGCTGGAAGGTGAAGTAGAATCTGGAAATATCCCCGAATCTCTGCAAATCTGGTGGATCTGTGGACTTGCAGCTGTTTGTCTGCTCGTCTCTGGTTGTCTTATTCGTGTAGTTCTTCTCCCAGTCTGCCTGCCAGATGAGTGTAACCAATGCGACAATCTGCACGAACCAACTCTCAAAAACTGACAAATAAATTTATGATCCTCATTTCGGAAAAACCAAAATAATTCTGAAAATTAGTTTTTAGGAAATTTAATTGGTCAATTAACGAAACAATAATTGGTGAATGATCTATTAGGCTTTGCAATAGATTGTTTTCTATTCATAGATTTCATTAGTTTCTTTCTTCATACGTTTTCAAAAAATTCTCCCAACCAAATGAAACTATTCTATTGTAGAAGATTAGTCAAATTTAACAATTTATTGTTCCACAATAAACTCAGAAATCTGTCAACAATAACAAGTAAAGTGATAACAACTAATCATCAATAAATCATTTTAACTAGACATCTAATAACTATCCTATTGTTAGCTTTGAATTGAGTCGAAATTTCATCGAGAAAACTATTGTAGTTTGATTTCATAGAGATGGAACAATAAAGTATCGTGTGTAAAGTATAATTCTGCTCCACTCATTAAATTTGTTCGATCTTCTCGATCAATTTACTACATTTTGATGTTATTCTGATTTCTTTCCAGCAATTTTTGCATCGAATTTCTCATTTTCCTTCGCCTCTTCATTGGGCTCTTCAGTCTCAGTTCCTTTACTATTTTCTACCGCCGAAGTCGCCAATCTGACAGCATAATAAGATAAATTTTGCATAAAACTCAAAATTCACAAGGGAAGTGCACAGATAGGAACTCGCATATCTTTATGAACTTTCCAAATAGGGTTTTCGATTATGAGGATCACGATAATAATATCAAAACAGGAACATAGAGGAGAGAAATTGGTGAAAATCACCGATTCTTCAATTGCATTAACGAATTTGCAAAATTAAATTACATTTCTTCCTCCTGAATTTAGTTTCGTGAAATGATGTTTAATAAGCGAATTTGCTCATTATTTGAGCAAATATTAGTGAAAAACAGCTATGAATTTTCTCGACTCCAAGTTCCTATTTTGATATTTTCATCAAGATCTGTGAGTTCCTATCTGTGCACTTCTCTTGTCAGTTGGGAAGAATTTCAAGGTAGTCTGTGATCGAAGATAAACAAAAAAGCATGAAAGTTATTGAAATTTTCATGGAATATCAATTTATTATTTTTAAAATAATAATAAATAAATAACGACTTACGTCCTGAGTCCTTTCCGTTTGGAGGCCGAATTGATCCCATTAGTCAATGTCTTTGTCCTGGACTCTGCATCCTCCTGTTGAACCCTCTCCCATTCCTGCATTTCCTTCGTTGTTTGCCTTCGTTGCTTCTCTTTCGCTGCTATGCTTCCCTGAAATAAAAACAATTTTATTTTTTACAAAATTTTGGAAAATCGCCGACTTCTTGAAATTTCATCTATTTTTTAACACAAGGAAAAGTGCTTGAATAGTGAAAATGCGGATGAACTTGCCAAAAGAATCGGGAACTAGTTGAACTTTCAATGAGTCAAAACTGCTTACCAATTTTCCCTGCATAGGGTTGTCAGTCATAAGCAGGAGGAGGTTCTCAACGCCTTCCTGAACAGACAAAATTTATACAAAAATAATAGGTGATACACAGAAGTTTATAAAAATAATTTGGTGAAATGAGAAATCACTTCCGTCGGTGAAAAAGAAACCGAATTACCGTATTCCCTAATTGAAGGGCATGCCCTTCTATTCTCAGACTCCCAATTTTCGAAAGATTCGATTTTTTTAAACCGCCATAACTCATTATCTAATGATCATAATCATTTCAAATAGAGACTAAATCCATTTTATGTACACTAAAGAACATTTTAAAACACTTTCTGAGTTGGATAATGGATAGTTCTGATATTTTGGGGGTGCTCTTCAAATGGAGATGCTTTCAATTAGAGAGAATGGCGGTAATAATAGTTCTAAAAGTACCTCGATGAGTTGATCGATTTCCTTGGATTTCAGCCGCACAATTTCTTCATCCGGGAGCATGTCAGGGAATCGCAAACTCAACCACAGGTACTCTTCCATCACTTCGTAGTACTGAAGAAATGATAACCGAATAAAATATTCGAATAATGCCGAATACCCTTTCGAGTTCGGCCAATTGTTCGAATGTCTTTGGAGGGCTTTCGTTCATCTGCAACACACTCTCCAACCAGTCGTAAGTCAGAGGACTGCCTGTTGAAAATCTAAAAGTGACGATAAAAATAAATAGAAAGGTTAAGTTGTGGTCCTCAAGTAGATATATCGAATTGGTTTCGGACAAAATTTTTGTGCAGAAATGTCACTAGGGATGTAAATAAGACTTTCATGAAGAAAAAGCTTAGCTTACGTTTTTTTCTTACATAAGTGAATAAGCTTATGTTATTTTAGTTGAAATCGCGCATTACAGAACACCGAACTTGGCACAATCCTAACACGGAATGACCCAATACTTATCCGCCATTGTATCTACATTTCCTCTACTTCAGCGAATTATCCATTTCTCATAAATTGCAAAAAGATGATCGCGCAGTATTTAGTTTTCAATATCTTCAAGTAAAATATTGTGATTTACATACCTCCGAGCCATTCTGACAAATGCAGTCGCAGTCAATTTGTGGTCGATGTTCAGAGGAGAGACGCAAAATGTATAACGAACCTGAAAAAGAAATTAAATTTGGTAGAAATGAAAATATTGCAAACCTTCAAAGGCAAATTGATAGGTTCGATCATTTCAGCCAAAGCACGCATTTCTTGAACTGTACAGATGAAGAAGTGATCAGACAGCGAGCAAACTGAAAAAATATGCATTTGATAAACAAAATTAGCCGGCTAAATTTTGATTAGAAACAAAATTAACTTAAAGACTGCTTTCTCCTAATCTAAACAAAAATCGCACCAGCCATAAACATATCCAAAAGTCGAACGAAAGAGGCCTGTGGCAGGTGGAAGGAGAATGTCTCAATTTGGTCGAAGGTCGGTGCGAGGCCTGCTGCTTTAATTGGTTGAATCTGGAAAATAATTTTGAAAAAGTAAAAGGAAAAAAACCTAAAGAATCATACCGGTTCAGCGAGAATTTCCTTCAGTGTACCAATATCTTCCTTTCGCATCGTCGTTGCAATTCCATCCGCATAGGCGGTACCGTATCTACACAAAAGCTTCATTAGAAAATCAAGTGGCAATTATATGTGTTGTGATGTCGTGAGGATATACGTTATAGCTGGGATAGGAAGTAGGGCTAGAGTAAGGGAAAGTGTAGGATAAGATTAGGATCTCCACGTGGATATGCCAAGTCTCATTCTTGGACAAATTTTTGCACATAAAATATGATCTGAGTTGTAAATAAGAATTCTGTAAAAAAATTTGTTTAAATCGCAAAAATCCGTCATTCGAAATGAGCACATACATTTTCGCAAACGAAATATTGTTTGTGCGTGGTTGTGTGTGGCTATTTGTCTTGATTTTTTGCACAGAACCATTTTATCAGGGTTATCATCTATCTAAGTAAGGTTTTGTTTATTAGACATTTTGGGTTTGAAGTATATCTGCTTCCAAAATTTTCTGCTTCAAATTACCACAAACGCATTTTTGCAAAGGGACGGAGCTTGGGGATCCTAGATAAGGATAGCGCTCATGTACTCATGATATATATCAGTTGTTAAATGAAGTTGAGAATATTCCAACCTTCCAGCCCGTCCAGCAATTTGCAGTGCCTGATAATTGGGAATGAGTTCAGTCTGCCTCGCCAACGAATTGAAAATTATCCGACGAATGTTCAGATTCAGGCCCATTCCAATCGCGTCTGTTGCCACCTGAAAAGCCCCTAATTTATTCGTCATGATCAAGTTTGTCTCTAAGTTTTCAAATAAAAAATAAAACTATGAATTCAGTCACGGAAAAATTCCAATGATTCAATGAAAATATTGCAATCATTACCAAGACATTGCAGGGATCCTCGGGATCATTGAATTTAGCAGCCTGTCCGAGTTTGGTGGAAGGGGGCAGGTCTCCGTAAATCACGGCCGGTTTGATGCCGTACTCATCCAGTTTCTTGGTCGTGTAGTAAATGCTCTTCTTCGAAAAACATACGATGCAGTCGCCATTTTCTATCTGCAGAAGTAATTTTAGAAAAAGAAGAAGACATTTTTCAAACCTTGTCATATTTGCCGAGTCCTTCATTAGCGATCGTCAGTTTGGACTTCCTTTCGTATTCAATCACCTGAATTTTGACTTGAACGATTACTCAGATTGTCCCATACTCTCGTGTAGATTTTAGCAATCTCAAGAGATTTTCTTCTCATGCTTTTATCACGATATCATGTTCGTTAACGAACGTAAGAAGGGGAGCGAAAATGTTTTGAAAAATGACTGGTTTATGCAGAATCATCAACAAAGGAAGGGATGCAAGAAGTGGCTAATATTCGAAAACGAATTCAAATCTGCCACGAAATCGATACGGTAGCCCCACGCTTCGCCTACTTCGCACACTTCCATGAGTTTTTTGTGTGCTGCGTTTGCTCTTTTTTCGTGAACGAACATGCGAATATTTATGAGTTAATGATTAGAATTCTATTAAGTGAAAATACCGATTACTGGTCTACACAATCAAAGAATACCACTCGCTTTCGTCTAATTTCGCCAAAAACATACAAATCTTTCTATGAAATCTGCACAAAGTTATGAACATAATCGAATAAAAATAATTGCATGCTTACTTCAACATGTTCCCCAATGGGTGCAACGAGTTTCTTGACGATGTCGATGGCAGCGAACTCTCCGCACAAATGCACTTCGTCTGCAGCGGCCCCCAGCAAGGCCCGAGTCCAAGCCCAACCTCTCTGCTCGTCTCGCAGCATTTGAATCTCATCGATTACTGCTACCTGAAAGAGAACACAAAATTATCATTCTGAAGAAACTTGCTTCCTATCATTTATATACATAAGTAGAGTCCTCAAGCTTCGCTCCCTTGCAGATATGCTTTTGTGGTAGAAACGTGATAGTTTGAAGCAGGAAATTTGGGAAGGGAGTACCCCCCTTCAAAACTAAAATGCCTCAAAACCCTTTCCTGCTTAATCCGACGATATATTTGATAAAACGGTTCTGTGCACAAATCGGCACATGATGTGCTCATACAAACAGTTTAGAGTTTGCCAAAATGTGTGTCATTTCATTTCGAAGAATGCATTTTTGCTATTCTTTATGCTATAAATGTGCTATTTTATCTTTTCTTCACAAAAACCTTATTCACAACCTTGATGACATTTCTGCACAAAAATTTCGTCTTAAGCATCCATTCGGTATATCTGCTTGGGGGCCCTACATACAAGTAGTAGTGTTGGGTATGAAATTAAAAAAAATCAAGACCAAGACGAAAAAACTCACATCAACTCGCATAGTCGTGGAGAGCATTTCGACTGTGGAAGACAAATGGGCGGAGGGGTGCAGGTTGTCCACTGCATATCTGAAATTCTAAGTCTCAGAAAAAGAAATTTTAAATCGTAAAAAATGACCTTCTCTCTTCTCCAGTGACCATATCGCAAGCTACTCCCAATTCATTCGTCCTTGTGAACACTTCTGCTGCCAACAATTTCAGAGGGCCACAGTACACCCCCGTTTTGGCTTCGCGGAATCTGAATATTTTTTTTAGATGAAACCATCGAATTTGTTTGATACAAATGACGGCTTTACATTACACTTCAACGAATAGTTTCATAAAAAGTTGAACATTTCAGAAAACTGACGCTTTAATTGAAACATTTATTATTCCGATATCTTGTCCTCGTTAGAAGTTTGAGATTTTTTAAGTGAAAAATGACGAACCGTTTGAGTGCACTGAATGTTTTGCCCGAGTTAGTGGGTCCCGCGTGGAAGAATATCTTTCGCTGAATGACCCGCGCATCGGGATACCAGTTGTGCGGGTGCTTCAAGTCAGAGATCAGCCGCAAATCGTCCATCGCCTCCAGATGTGGAAATACCTAAAGAATAATTTGTG
The DNA here is from genome assembly GCA_002287525.1 of Diploscapter pachys. Classification (NCBI taxonomy): domain Eukaryota; kingdom Metazoa; phylum Nematoda; class Chromadorea; order Rhabditida; family Rhabditidae; genus Diploscapter; species Diploscapter pachys. Next base: position 139 of record LIAE01006457.1, on the reverse strand, counting down.
TTGAAAAAAGATGAGAGTTAACTTGATTTCTAACTCATAAAAAAGACATTGTTAGAAGGGGTTTAGAGGCTTTCACAAATTCTACAGGGTGCGGACAAATTATGGAGGCACCGATAAATTGGGATTTAACCCGAAATAT
>LIAE01006455.1:116778-137014 GCA_002287525.1 Diploscapter pachys | reverse complement strand
GAGCGAGAAAATGGCACTCCTAATGAAACAGGTGACAGCGATGAAGAGGTAAACTTTTCTTCTTTTTTTTTAAATAAAATATTGAATGAATATTGATAAGGAAAACTAAGCAAAAGCAGGAAATAATTCCTTCTTGGATCATTTACATTTTTCCTGAAATCTAGAAGTTTTCATGACTTAAATTATTCACTTCGAAACTACAGCAAATAAGCTTACATTTATTCGAATTGTTATTTTTTTTAATTCAGGGCTCGATTTCTGGCTCGGATTCTGAGATTATTCTGGACCAACCTGAGGAAGAAAGCAATGACGAGGAAGGCTGGGGAGAGGCCCACGGAAAGAAGGTCCGAAATTTTAGTCAAATAATATATAGATATAATAAGTTACTCCTGATTTTTTTAGGTTAATTTCGAGACGAAATCGAAGCAGACTCATCCAGTTCATTCGCCCTACTATCCGCTCGAAAAATACGAATGGTGGTATGTTATATTTGCCTCTTCTTTTGTAGTTCTTTAAAATCGAATATTTTCAAGATGCAAATATAGATGGGAATGATATTCCGTAGAATTCATGTTGAGGAATGCTATTAGTTCTTATCATTTTAACATCGAAGTTATCTAAGAATCAAGTATCTTTCTTTTCAAAATACAATATTATTATTTCCTCTTTTTTCAAAGGGAGAATAAAATTTGCAATTTTCAGGTGGATTCTACTGACATACATGGATAAGAAGGAGAAGGTGCGCAAATTGGTCTGCCCTGTCACTCCCTGCAAGACGCTCACTGATGAGACTACTGTAAGTTATTCATTAATAGTGAATTCCAAATGGAAATGAATCATCCGACTTCTCTAATACATGAATTTTCAGACGGAACTTCGTTTCGCAGCCCCAGGCATCAAAGGCTTCTACACTTTCGCGTTGAGCGTCAAATCCGACTCCTACATGGATGCCGATTTCACTACTGACATCAAGGTACTTCTAATTTTTCTCCTGAAAATGTAATGTTAAATTTTGAAAAAAAGTCTGATAAATAGCGTTTTTCGTGAATGTTTTGATCTCTAATTTTTAGAATTTCATATCTATTCTCACTCTTTTTCAATAATATTAAAATTTCAAAATTGCTATGATTTTTTCTTCATACCACCTTTTTCAAACGTGATTCTATATTTTAGTATCAGATATGCGAAATTTTATGATATGTTCCATTCATGAATGGAGTGAAATGACTAATTTGTTGTTTCAGTTAGAAGTGAAGGAGGAACGACCGTACGAGCCAGTGAAATACGAAGACACAGAGGACGAGAATGAAGAAGAGGACAACGTGCTGGATGATTCGGAAGACTACACGGAGGGAAGCTCGGATGAGGATTAGAGAAAAAGAAAAAGAAGGAAAAGGTAAGTTATTTAGAGAGATTACTTAAGATAAATGCCCATATCTGGATGCATATTGATGACGATTGTGCTAGAAAAATGGATAACAGCATTTTCTAAGATTATTATGAAAAAAATTACAATTTGCAATCTAGCACAATGTTACTCGGATATCAAAAACATTGCTCCTATTTTATTCTTTCTTTACTCTTTTAAATAATGATTTACTCTTTATTTGATTATTTCCTAGTGATAACGCGGCTATTTGATAGTTTCGGTCAAATTCGTTTCATTTTTCCTTTATTTTATATCCATTTGAATGATTTTTTATAGATTTTCTTTTTTTTCACAGGTCCAAACTTATTATTCCTTTCTTAAACATGTTTGTTTTTGTAAAGTCAAATTTTGGCTGCAATTTTCAGGCATATCGAAAACGATGAATTTGGAAAGCCTAAGACAACATTCTTGTGAGTGTTTGAAAATAATCAGGCTGTCCGGAATTGATCAAATTATTTTTATGATAAGAACTTCAACGACAAACCTGATTTAATTTAGTTTCTTTCGAATTCATTGAAGTTCCTCCACTCTCATGCAGCCTTTTAGTATCTGTGATCCTGTTCATCCACGTTTTCATTTCTCTCCATTTCTTTTTATCGGATATTCTTCTAGAAGTATTTTCTTCTTCTGTTCCTCGATCTTCAGAGTTCTGATGGAGCGTTTTCTTTCGTTTTGTTGGTTCAATCACGTGCTACTCGAGAAATTTTTCTTTATTCGTTTTATAGGGGTTTTGTGCGAATGCGCACACTTTTTATATTTTGACCTGCATCTTTTTACCATGCTATACCATCTTTGCAGCATGGTTTTCTTTTCTCCTTCACATTTTATCTTTCGCTTTTGGGCAGTAATGGAAAAGCTCAGCCTCTTGACTGGCTTGGGGTTTATTTTTGCTCTTGATAATTCTTGAATAAATTCTTGGTATCTTACCAGAAACTCTAGTTTATGGGAGCTTCACAGTCCTTGGAATCTTTCCAGAACCGCAAATAACCGGCTGGATTTAGATTTTATAAGATTGCTTGTCTTTTCTAACCACAGCCGCACAGGTTTTCCCTTATTTATTAGTCTTATTTATGTGTAATGTAACAGGATAATTATTTTATAGTACATTTTATCAAAATCTTTCAATCAAGCGTGAAATAGCACGTCTTTTTATCCCTCTTCTGTCTTACAATTTCAATGGTCATAAAATTCGAGCATTTCCTTGGTTTTTTTGTTTGAAACAATAAAGCTATGGTTCGATTTTTTCGTTTTGAATTTTTACTGAAAGTTTCGACTGATATCAGGATTGCAAACTTTGATACAACGCATTTTTGTATTTGACTGAACGGAAAATGACGTAACAATACAAATTAAAATGGAAACTTGGAAAGGTAGCATATAGCCGCGCAGTCACCAGAAGAAAGCGTGGGAAAAGGCCCTACCAGCCCCTACCCTTATCCTATACTATTTTCCTCATGAGTGCGTGTTACTAATCCAAGTTTCCATCAATTTCTATCGTGTTTCGTTATTTCTTGTTTCGCCGTTACGTCATTATATATTTTACAAGTCGTCTTCCACTTCGAACTTCAAACTCTTTCGGGCAGGCAATAGGAATCGCCACGTTCAGGGAAATGAAAACGCGCCGTTATAATAGCTCTGAAGCAATAATGTAATAATTGGATGAAGAATAATAGTTGCATGTTCTTTATACAGACAAGGTATCAATAAATAACAATCACATGTAAAATTTGGCAAACATAATTTACACCGACGATTACTTGGTCGAAACTATCGGCGATCGACTTGAAAAAAATCTTTCATAAGAATAGTTGATCGCCAACAGTCTTATTTTCAGCTAGACTAAAAAAATCAACTTTTACTGCGTTTTCTGTGCTGCTTGTTTTCTAGGTACACAGTTATTCAACATCGTTCTCAATTGTCCGCTCTGATGCAAACTGAACAGGTCTGACGAACCTAAATTTTTCGCATTGTTGATATTTTGTTCATTTATCATGAAATTTTAAGTCCGACTTCAGCTCAGTCTCAAAGTGCACTAATCCCTAACTTAGAGAAACGATTCGCAACACCACTTAGAAGGTTAGTTTTGAAATGCACTCTTTTCTAATTCATTTCAAATTCGTGCCTCCAATATGTTGTCCGCATATGAAAATATAAGGGAAGGTGATTTGCCCAGTCATTTGCTGCAAATCTGCCTGCAACTGCCTCTGCCACTCTTCGTCTCCAACCAATTCTAAAGAATCCCTGATGTGTTATTAAATATGTCTCTCCAAACCCAAGAAATGAGCAGCTACATCAGAATAACTGACGGCTAGAAGATGTTTGGCTCGCTGACAGGGAATGCACTAAAGTAATGTGAGTCTTGGGGACAAATGTAAATTATTTCACTTGAATCAACGTGTACATCATAATAGGGTAACGCCTAGCCTGCCGTTTTATGTAACCTAAATTTCAATGATAGACTGCTATTTCAAACTTTCATTAACCTGCATAGGAATATCCCAATGGCGATATGCTATTGCTGTTTCCATAAGTACTGTAGCCATTTGTATATCCTCGTGGGTAACTGTTGTAGCCCTGAAAAGTTAGATATTTGTTCATAACACGACAATAAAATTATTGTAAAAAGAATTGGAAAGACATAATAAGCTAAGCTTGCATAGTGTGAACAAAGATATGCAGAGTTTCAGCTTCCTTAGTGTAAATTCTAGCGGATTGTTGCTTTTTCGAGAATCCTAGGAAATATGATTCAAAAATCATCATCACTGACGGACTACAGGAGTTGAAATTCTGTGCATTTTTACACGTCAATCCAGAATTCAGTTTAGATACTCCATCTTTCCATTTCTGTTTCACAAGTTTTTTTTTTCGACAACCTCAGCCCGACTGACCCAATGCAAAACATTCGTGAATGTTGAATGACTTACAGAGCCAGTTGGGCAGAGATCAAGCATGACTAATCTCGGATTACATACAGCGCTCGATCGATCAGCAGTCGAGGGGTCGATTGATGGGTAATTGTTGTTGTAGTAGTGAGAGGGGTATTGAGGGGCTGCTGGCAAGGGACTTCCTGGCGGCATTACCTCATATGGTGGTGGATAAGCGCCTAAAACTGAATGCTTTAATTTATTATTTGGAGAAAAATTGCTATGGTTCAATGACACATTAGAGTTGCATACAAATGACTGTCATTTGATTTTTGACAAATGTTTTCTTCAGAATACTTTTTTTTTAGAAATTTAAATTGTTTCATTTTCCTTCATAATGTTTCAGAAAATCTATTTCCACGAAATGCTGGTTTTTCCAAAACAAGACCAATAATTTGCAAATTTTTCAAAATTTTCTGAGAAATTAATAAGTCATCGAATCTAAAATGCTTGCCATATGGTCTAGCAGCAGGCGCCGGATATCCATAATCGATTGGAGAAGGCTCAACGGGAGCAGGCCCGTAATAGTCATCGGGATATGGGTTTGGCTGAGGGAGTGCATAGTCTGGACGGCCATAATTTGCTCCCATTGGGTAGCCAACCGAAGGAGAATAGGGTGGATATCGTTTGGGAGGCCGAGGTCGACGGCCATCTAATGTGGTGTCTATCGGTCGCTTCAATGATCGTTCTAAATTTCGACTTGTGAAATTTCTTATCGATCAACAAAATACCATATTCAAGTGTGGAATCAGGACTGCCGATTTCTCGATTTAAGACAACATATTCCGGGTCGTAATCGGGATAGTCATTGAATGGCTTCTTGGGAGATGTGGTCAAGTGCAAGCTGCCAGAGGAGGATCGACTCTTGGCAAATGTAGAACTATTAGATTTAGAACTACTGCTACTTCTGGTTGAAGACAATACTGATCTAGCCGTTGTTGTAGAACCTAATAGAGTAGCGTAAATTGATTAATGTGAAAATTTCGAACAATGAGGAGATAGAGTTCTCATCAGACCTAGGGGGAATTTTCGTTAGACGGAAAGAAACTACATGGGGAGTAGGGTCGCAAAAGTGAAATCATGGTCTTAACACCACCTCGTACATATACAATTTTTGGCTAGTGAAATGTTTGAAATATCAATTTGTTCAGGAAATATACGGGTTTGTCGCGAGTGTTACTGACGATCGTCCTACCTAGTTCCGATTCTCATACAAAAACTGCTATAAGAGAAAGATATCAGATTCGTAAGAGGGATCGAAAAATAAGTAAGTAGATCCAAAATCAGAATGAAAATGAAATATCGAAATATCGAAAACATAAAAATTATAATCGCGATAAATTTGTCTTTCCTATTCAAATAAAAAAAAAACTAAAACTTGAAAACTTACTAGACGATTCCTTCTTAGGTCCAGCTATAACGATCAATGTGTGCGTAAAATATAGCAATAATGCCGATAATAACATTATTGCAAATACTGTATAGATTTGGGAAATAATAGTGAATATGAATTAATCTAGTGATAGCCTACAATCGTCTTTAGATCATGTGAATAAAATCCCCACAAAATACTGTAGTTCCGAAATTCTGCAAAAGCGTTAGCTAGAGGATCAATTTTAATAAAAAAAAATATTTAGCGGGAAGATAAGGTGTCTAAAATCGAATGCGAAAAAAATCGCGATATTTGAAGATGTCACCTGGGCGAACGCAGAAAACAAAGCGGAAAGAGATAATTTTGAGTCGAGAAAAGCTAGCAGAAGGAAGAAATGAAGAAATGGAAGAGTTTGTGTTTGAACAGAAATGAGATGGAAGGGGATCTAGAGGCTATCTGCGCAACAGAGCACAGGCCGGAGGTGACACTTTCAGCACGTTATATCCCTATGATGAAAGCTGCTAACTCATCCAACCTTACGCACAAAGTTTCAATTTTCGAACGAACTATGATGCATTTTCTTACAGTTCAATATGTGGAAAAGGAAGATCAACGACCATTATTGAGCATTTTTCCATTTAGAAAGATAAAGATGTTAATTTGTCTCGATACTGTTTCAAATCAAGGTATTCGAAGACGAAAACCAGAGATCCGACGAACTTTTGGTTTAAAATTCTAACAAAAATACGTTTCACGTTTCAGCCTCCGAATTGGTTGACTTTCTCACAAAAATACTTCATAGCACTGATTACAAATTTGAAGTCGAAAAATGATATGGCGACCAAACTTAAGATTTACTTAAGTCAAGATGGTCGCTCAACCTATCTCCTACAATGTTCCCTTGATAATTTTGTGTCTCTAGCCTGAAATCAAGAAAGAAGTTTCGTTGCACGTAAACATGCCATACTACTATATAGTATTGAGATACCCTCGTATATTTGGCGTCTGATCTAAATGCTTCTTAGGTCTGACGGTGCCCCTCTTACCTAGTTCTTGGAAACTATTTTGCAACGTGAGGCAATAGAATCAGATCTAAGCAGGATTCAAATCATACTCTTCGTGCAAATCCCCTTAAGATAAAACGTTCCGCTAAAATATATTTTTTCGAACCACGTTATCCACTATTATTATTGGAAAAGAACCCAAGTTTTGTGTACTACCCCATATGATTTTTCATTCTGTTTGAAAATCTGTCTAGGTATGAATAGACGGAAAAAAAAATGATTGGATAAACGACGACCACAAAGTCTTGAAACGATTTCAAATCACGAAGAACTTTCGACATCTAGACGCAATGGTATTATCATAAGATCGGGAAAAAAAAATCCTACCAAACACACGATCGACTGAATTGTCAAAATCATGTGAGAGCGATGCCGAAAATACGAGTGAAGTGAGGAGGAGGAGCAGAGTAAAAACGAGACGGGATGTGAGATGCACTTGAGGTGGACAACGCGAGTGCCCGGTTCAGTTTCTGTCCTCGGGAGCAGGGCAGGCAGAGAGGAGGCATGAATGGGCAAAACAGACAACACCCACATAGGCATGTCATCCACTCTCCAGCCCTCTTTCCTCTCCTCGTACACTCTATCTCTCTCAAAGACAAGCACAAATGAAGAGACGGTTTATCCTTCTGACCGCTCTTCTTCTTCTTCTTCTTCATCATCATCTCCTTCTCTACTCACTTCTCGCAATCAGTCAAGCAAATGGCTCCTTGAAAACACAGCTAGTGATTGTGCCTGTTCTGTTTGACTACACAAAAGTGCCTAACGGCGTATTTCTTCACAGCAAAAAAAAAACTATACGAGATTCGAAAGAACAAGCGCAGTTCAAGGGTCGACTATTTTGAACGAAATGACATCAAATTTGAAGGCATGCAGAAAAAAGCTAATAAATTTCTGGGTATTTCAATCTAAACTTAAAAAAAAACGCAAGTAAACATATTCTGGAATTACTAAAACAAAAGATAAAGCTGATCTTCACAATACAACTATATCATACTCATGAAATGTTGCATTTTTATTACTGCATTTAGTTTTTTTCATCCAACTCCTGTAAGCTCTTGTATTGTATTGATTTTTATTCGTATTTTCTTTTATAAAGATGACAGATTTTGACCATATTGTCATGAATACGGAGTTCATATTCATGCAAATCAACCTATTTTGCGTGTTTTTTCTGCGAGTGAACTGTGCAGCGAATGCAACTACCACCTCGCCTCTTCGCCCGTTTGACCTGTTTCCTGTCCTCCACAAGAGCACTCGACTCGACGAGTCTACGCAAGTCATCTCAAACGCACTCTTCTCATGCCATTAAACATTTGCAAAAGGAATGTTGAAATTTGCATATTCAGAGATCTATCGACAGAATGAAAAGTTCAACAACAAATAATAAAATGTTTTTGAAAATCTGGATAGTTGAAATAGGGAGCCACAATACAACGCGATGTAGAGCGATACTCAACTCGCATATTACCCATGCAATCCAAAATGCATAAATACCTAGTGATTGTATTCTATCTCCGTCTTCGAGCGAACCCGGTCAGATTTTGAATCAACACTCGACTCGCTGTTCGTCTATCATAAAATGCACTTTATTTACATTGAAAATTATTTACAAGTTATTTTATATGATCAAATTTAATTCAAAAAGATAAAATGGATCAATTCTCCGAAAATCCCAACCATCCCAAAAGGGTCGACTGAATTTTCGCTCTTCCACTTGTCAAGGCAGCACTATCTTGAGCGGTTGCCGCTATCATGTCTTGGCAATGCGAAGCGCCTAAATTGAATTGACTCAATAAATTCATTAAAATAGGAATGGAATGGTGGCAATAGGTTTGTTTTACTTTTTAAACCATTTCATTTTTATTTTATTGAAAGTTTACCTTCCATAACAACCGGAACGATGTTTTGGTTCGTACTAGTCAATTTGCCCAATGCGGACCAAGGATCGAAGGTACCGCTTGGGAGAATGATATAGGAGGCCTAAGGTTTTGCATTGATGCTATTGATTGAAATTTAGGAGTTATTACATCAGACATGTCTTTTCCGCCGTAATAGGAATTGGTGTTGCCGACTACTTGATTAACGTAGTCAGCATTAATATCCAACTTGAAGATATCAGCGCATTGTTTGATGAAGTAGCTAAAATGAGTTGATTATTTAATTTCGAATGTAGTCAAATAATGTATCGAAGTAGAGTCTCTATGTATTTTCTATCAAATTGTAACATGTAAAAGGCTAGCAATGACAAAGAAGTAAATAATCAGTAGGATTAGCCCACGATGCGGGCAGATTGTTTTGTCCTCCAAGCCACGACCCAGCCGTGGGTGAATTCGAGGTTTGAAACCATCCGAATTCCGTGCAAGTCTGCCAAATGAAACTGCGGGTTTCAGCCAGACTGCTTTTCAGAGAAGTATCTTGGTAATAGTGGATCATGCCATTGTAGTTGTTGCTCATGCAGCTCGTGTAGCCATAGGTTTGGTCGAAAAATGAGTTTACCTAAATTGTATTCATCAAAGGAAGTCATTTGACTTTTGTAAGATTCAAATTTTGAAAATATCGATATTTCAAGAGGAAATTTAAACAAAAACTCGTACATTCTTCATCCTATCAAGTACCGAAGCAGATTGATCGTTATGGAAGCGACAGATTGCGTTAGGAATACTTGTATCCTAAAACAATTTTAGGTTTTCTTACACTTTTAATTTACCGGATTTTGACTGGTGTATTGAACAGAATACATGTATGGAATGTACAGATTCTGCCAGAATGTTGAAAGATCTTCGGTATTCGATGGATTTAGGTCTTCGCAGAAGCTAAAATAGCGAATGAAGAAGAAATTCGAAGAGTTTCTACTCGAAAGTGCTCTTGAGCGTCTTTCTTCCTGCTGCAGTCTGAACCAATTGGGCGATTTGGCTGAATCCATTCTTTATGCTATCGGAACATCCGGCATCAGTTTTAGTGATCGCATTCATTACTACTTCCAGGTATTCTGAATGATTTATAGATCTTTTTTTTTCAAACGACATGAATTTTTTAATTTTGGATTCGTGAAAACATCTTTTTGCCAAGTTACTGATAGAAAACATGAATTTGCTCACGATAAAAGTCGACTTCAGCCTGCACAGGCCCTGAAGAACCTACAGCATACGAGATGATTTCTGGATGCCGAATTCGCAACCATGCTGCCAAAGCGCCTAAACTCAGTAAAGTGAATTGAAATTTTTCATTTGCCGAACCAGGATAGCTTCCCCCGAAAGAGACCCATTTCGCTCCGGCGAGCTGTGGGTATTTTTGGATCATCGCCTGAATTGGTGATAATAGTCTATAATAGTTTATCAATTTTGCACTTTAGGTGTCAAATAATTGCGTGCGATGAAATTTTTATGCTTTCAAGAATTTGACAAAAAAAATCAATGAAAAAGAGCTTTACCCGAATGAAAGTAACAGCATCTGCAATGGCTTGTTCTGACGACAGATATTTCAAGTTTCCAGTAGATAGGTCCCTAAATTTTGGAATAATGGACTTTGGAGAAATCGATGATTACGATGTAGCAAAAGACTCCCCGTAAAATCTGTGCTCGAGAACGAAGAGCCAGGCTCCGGCTTTCTGGGCCATGATTCCGAATTCGACGTTACCTAAAAATAATTGATGCCTCTTCATCAATAACAAGAGAAGGTATAACAATTGTGTTCATCAATAATTTTATGGTTTTTTAAAATAAAATTTTGGTCTCTTAGAACAAATTCTTACTAGCTTCAACCCAGCTTCCACCTTCAGCAGCCTCGCCGCCAAGCATGATGAACGCGGGTCCTCCAGGTCGATACCATTGGTTGCCTTGCCAGTACCTCTGAAGAGCAATCATTGTAAATTCAGTCTCTTAAAAAAAAAAAACCGCATCGTTCTGGCATTTATAGAACGCAAATGTCAGACCTGCTGAAAAGTTCCAGGTTGCCCGTTGATATGGTCCAGAATCTGCGTGAAGTTTTCTGTTGCGACGGTCCTGGTGACGGAATTTTGATCCTACAGAAAATGTTGCAATTTGAATGAAAAATGTGCCCCACCCTTTGTATTATTCGTACTCCACCAGTTTTATGAAATAGTGATAACCTATGGAACGAAGTATTTCGGGATTGTTCAGATTTGATTGGGCTTGAAAGACCCAATTCTAGTAGACAGAATAAACAAATGAGAGCCAAAAGCTTCATTTGAGAAAAATTTTGAACGTTAAATTTCTTGACAACCTTTCGTTGGTTGAAGCGGCTTTTTCGTGTGCATTTTTATTGCACCTTCTAAAACTGATAAGGGTTATCAGATACTTTCGAGAAGAGCATTGGTGCATCAAATACCGCTGTGACTAGAGGATTTACCTATGTCTCGAAGCTAAGTGAGTTTGAGATAAAGCGAAATAACCTTATCAGTAGAATGTCGGTAACTTTGTCAGAAGTAATTGTCGTGCTTTACTCTTTAAACCAAGTTTATCAGGCATTGATAGCGAAATCATGACCATTTACGGGGGAGCGGGGGCTACAATTTGAAGGATGATAAGTTTAAAGACTGCTCTATTTCCGATGCATTGTTCTGATTATAGATTGAATTTTAGATCAGACGTTCTTATGACCCATAAACCCATTGTTGTTTTTTTTTTCTAATTTGTTCCGGTGCGTTTATTTTTAGAATCTTATTCGTAGTATGACTAAAATGGAAGGGTTGAAATTCTGAACTACATCTTCATAGGTTATTCGTGAAAAAGATGATTTTTAAGATTCTTCAAATCTTGTATTGAATCAGCATAAACATTGCGAAGCACCGTAATTGTATTATTTTCATTTCATGAAATACAGATGGATTTTTACAAAGTCTAAGGTCGAAATTGTGCAAGTGCAGACAAAATCGACAAAATTGGTGTAATTTCAAGTTACATGATTTGTCTGTGTGTATGTGTATTCGAAGTTCGCATCAGAAAGCATGCTCCATTTCCAAACTTTTTCGTCAAACTCTCTTTGGAAAGCGCGTTTCCCTCGCTTCGCGCCACTAGAGTCGCTGGTCAGCGAATTTCATCCCATCGAAATCATAATGCAGTAATAACAAAATGCAAATCGTTAATGTTACCAAAAAATCCCGCGAATCCACCTACCCAACAAAGCAATTTTCTCTTTATGCAATTCATTCCTGTTTTCTTGGATTTTCTTTGAAACAATCTGGATATTCAAATATCGCGCGAAAATATCATTTCCGTTTTAAAAGATTTGCGAAAGAAGTTCATTTTTATTTCTTTCATGAGTTGTTAATTTTGTTCGTATTTTCAACTGATTCCATTGATTCAGCGCAACTGCAGTCAACAATCATGTCAAGCGATTTCCTGTTCGCGCACAATGCCTATACCAAGCAGGGCCCGTACTCGAATAGACTACGGGCCTCTGGCTTCGACAACTATTCCAACTCGATGCATGCACTGTCCTCTGCTTGGGATAAACAGGACGCCTGGATGAGGAACTCGCAAAGTGGTATGGCAGCTTAAATTTGTATGAAATTTAAAAAATTCGACGATCATTTTTGGCGTGAAATTCATGGTCAAAAGTAGGGCTGCGTGAAACTTCGACTTCGAAATACCCAAAACTTCGAGGTTCAAAGTTGCTTCGACTTCAAGAAAAAATTTGTTTGATTTCAACTTCGATTTCGAAATTTAAAAATTTGTTGACTTCACGCAGCTCTGAACGGAAGAAATGTGTTTTTTTTTTTTTAAATTTTCTGGATTCGCTGAAACTAACGTTGCGCTTCCAAGTCTAGTCAACTGTAATTACGAAGAGTTTTCAAATTTGAACTTCTCAAGAAATCAACAAATCCTTTTTTTTCTTGCTGAAAAAGTAACTTGTTTTAATACTGAAATTGTTTGATAAAAAGCGAGGGAAAATGGGGATTTTCTAGAAATTTTCTACTCCTCATTTCATGTTCAATTCAGGCAATTACAATGAAGGTGGATACAACAACTCCCCTCCCTACAATTCTACTGCAGACAGAGGCAGAGACAGAGGAGAAGGAAATGGTAGGAGAGCTGCAAGTGGCAGAGGCGGCGGCGGCGGACAGGAAGGATATCAGCGAGTGGAGCGAGGACAGTACGCGCCTTTCGAGAGAAGGGCCTATAATCACATCAGAATCGGTCTCGATCAGCACCCGCTCAGCTCCATCTCCCTCAGGGAAACCATTGTAAGTCTTTTTTTTGTTAATTTATTACGTAGAAAATGACATAATTCAATACATCGATTTTGATTAAATTAATTTGAAAATGAATACAATTTTGAGGAATCACGGCAGTCCACGCCTAAAACTTCCTTTTCGCAAGTTGCTTGAAAGGAGCTAGGGGGCGGTGCTTAGAAAAAGATTCACAATTGAGCGCGATCAAAGTGTCTCTGTCCGTTCTTTGAGATGGACTCCTAGACAGAGTCAGAGACCGATATATGAAGCGCTTTGTTCAATTTCGAATTTCCTCCAAGTCTTTTCATCGCCTAGTATATTTTGATAAATGGAACGCAGTTTTGAAGTATTAGGCGTGGACTGTCTTGGAATTAAAAAAAACTATTTATCAAGATCCGAATTCTTGATTTTCATTTCTTACTTTTTTTTAGAAATTAATTATTCTTGAAATACCACCAAGTTACGATGAAGATATCCTCGAATATTTCAGACGGATTCCTCGAAGGTCGAGCAGTCCGAAACCAATTCTCCCAGACTTGATGGTTCCCCGGTAGGAGGTTTTTTAGGCAAATGATGTGAGAACAATGGAATTTTATCGATGTGTATTATAGTGATAATTCCAACACAGTTTAAAGATCGTAGGAGTTTTGTCAAATTTCCCTGAAGCTAAATACGGTGTCGGCTAAAGATTGGGATAAGTATGGTTATTAATGCAGCCTATTATGTTGGTTATTTACCATGAACCAATAATTTGAGTTCATTTTCCACGCACACATTTTTCTCATTGAATTATCAATTCTTGTTTTTTTATTCAAATTGTTTCACGTTAATTCGACCTACCAGGCTGCTTTCACAATCATAATTGTTCCAAGCTTTCGACCTCGATTGTAGCTTGTATTTTAGGGGAAAGATCAGATGTATTCGGAGCAGCCGATTAGAAACAGGCACAACGAAAGCTTCTCGGTGAGAGTTACAGGCTCAAACTCAGTTAGGAAATATTTTTAAGACAGTAAATAAGAATTATTGGAAAATTGGAAAAGCATTTTCCCTCAAACTTTTATTCATGAAACTCGTATTTCAAATAATATTCCTACGAGTATTTCAATTTATAAATGATGGATGCTTTGCTTCCAGGCGGGTCTGATGAAAGCCAACAGCTCGGTCGACACCGGGAACAACTCGGAAAATCTGGTAAGATAATGATTTCTTAATAACTCGAGAAACACTCGCAGTTTTCATTAGATATTTTAGAAGATCACGAAACATTTCTATGAATAAGTAAACTTTTTTTTTAAATAGGATTTGCATTTCAGAAATCGTCTCACACTTACGGAATCTGCTTCTTCAATCCAAACCACATCATCAGCTACGATCAGGTATCCATTTTGTTAAATTATCGCTGCATTTTTCTCACAGAAAATAGTTGAGTTATGATTCGAGAATGTTCACAATTCTAGATTTTATCATTATTTATGATAAATAAATAACCTAGAATTGCTTCCAAAAATTTATCTAGTGAAACGACATGTGTATTAATTTTTCCGAAAGAACATGCTAGGTTTATCTCTATCTTCCATTTATTTTCTCCATACAACAACAAAACTGGTTTACAATAAATTAAGGAAGAGTATTCTTCTATCGAAAATGCATATATGTAGATTAGCTGGAATATTACAAAATATCCTGGATAGAATTAGCATTTTTAAAATTTCAGTTAGAATCGCACACGACGACCTGCCCTGACGCGAAATGGTTCAATACTTTTTACAACGGCCAGGATTCCGATGCCTGAATCGACGAATCGATGATCCTTCGAATTCGCGAGTTGTGCTGCAAGTTCTTGTCGGCAAGTTTCATTCACCCACATTCTAAACAGAGTCAGTCTTCATTTATATTTCATTTTTCCATTTTGTTTTTTCTTCGAGATTAATTGCACTTGCAATTTATTGATCTGTGATGATTTAGTTAGTCTGTTTCACCAGTTTATAGTTAGTCCGAAAATCCGCTTTTGCTTTTCGTATCAACGATTATTTATTTTGAAAACCAAGTTAATCGAAATAATGAATTTTCGTTTATTCAAGAAAGATGATAATACAGCAAATGAAAAATCAACTTTTATGTATATGCATACGTAAATTCATTAAAAAAAAATAACGTCATGATATGAAAATACTGTAATATGAAGGCAATAATACATATTCGCAATGATATAAACTTAAAGATAACTAGTATTTGACGAGCGACGGAGTGCTTTCTTGTAATTGACGGGAAAATTTTGTCAAGAAACTCAGTGTTTCTACTGAAAATATAGCACTCAATAATCATTTGACAAAAAAGTCACTTCGTCATTTACAACAAAAAAAACTCCATCCTTTACCAGCCATCAAACAGCAAACAGCCGTGATTAATCAAGATAACAGTCGAATAATTATTGTGAAATCAAAATGGGCAAGCAATGGAAATAATTAGATCGATGTTTCATGAAATCAACGCAGAACAGCGAATATCTGATGAAGCATTAATTAACTTCTAAATTAAATTGTAAAAAAAACTAGTGAAATTATCAGAAACAGGAATTTCGTTTCATTCTGAGTATCAAAATCATTTCGAAATTTGGAGATAACTGAAAATCTGAGAGTCATAGTTACGAAAAGTAATTTAGAAACGACGGAGGAGTTTTCTTGTAAATATTACGCTTTCAACATTTATTATTGAAAAGTGATGCACAAAGTTCTCCTTCATTCCCATGATGTTGCCAAGTCATCTTCGATTAGCTTTATCAGATGATTATGGGTCAATTGGAGCAGTTTCCTCATTTTGTTCAATTTGCAGTTGGTGTGGATTTCTTTGATTGTTCGAAGTCGATTGCCAACCGATCGTTATATGCTCGAGCTGTTGACTTATGCTGCGTTCTGACTGGTTCACTCTCTAAAATATCCATCCCTCATTCTTATTTTCTATTTCTTGAGCCGTCACATAGTTTCTTATTTTAGATATAATATATAGTGTCAGTCAAAAGTATGGAAACAGGCAGGAAGTTTTTATGCTCAGCTACTAACGTACGATAATCAAATCAAACTGAAAGTTACTCCGTTCTTCAATCAACGCGGTACCCGCGTTCCAAAATCGTATGACTTCTTTTCCTCACTTCACATCACATGCTCTCTAGCCTAGCGATATAGAGCTATTATAGTATTGGAAAAAGAAGCCATACGGTTCTGAAAGCCAGGTAACGATTTGTCTGGAAAACGGAAGAGTACATATATCGGGACATGTAAGGCCAAGAAATATTGAAAATTTCAGCCCGATTAGATTCCAAATGTGGCCTAGATATCCAAACAACACCATTTTTGATTCTATACTTTTGACCATCGCTTTATGTAATTCTAATTCGCCACAACTCCATGAAAGACAATGAAGATTCAATATAAAGTAGGTAAATACGCGTGAACGTGATGAAAATTTGCGTTTCAGAGTATGGCTTCATCAACTTTCAAAATATGGCCAAGTTTTCAAATAGATTTTTACTGTGTGTAAGAAGAAAGTGGAATATCCTATGAAATGCTCCTACAGTGTAGATCATATTGGTTACTGCTGCGATTGCATTAGTGGCCCTAGGCATATTTTCAAATCTCTTCTTCAATTTGTCTGCCTGATTGATGATGTCTCCAATCATCTTTTTACTCTCATCGCTCTGAAATTTAATTCTGATGAGAATGATATGAAATGCAGGGTGGTCTAAGCTATTTTTAGTACTTATTTTTTGGAATAACTTTTTTCTAATAATTATTTTAGAAAACGGTAATCGAGAATCAATTCTCATCATAGGGAGAAGTGTTAAAATGTATGGTTTCACCGCTTATCCGATTACAGTATATCCTGGGCATATATTAATATACTAGAGACTTACAATTAGTTTATTTTTTGATGTAAAGAAATGAGCTAACTTTATCCGGCCATAAATCGCTATGGGTCGATGCAAATTAAAGTTTTCAGACCTGGTTCAGAATAAAATTCCGCATATTTTATATACCAAATTTAATCGAA
Source organism: Diploscapter pachys (assembly GCA_002287525.1). Classification (NCBI taxonomy): domain Eukaryota; kingdom Metazoa; phylum Nematoda; class Chromadorea; order Rhabditida; family Rhabditidae; genus Diploscapter; species Diploscapter pachys. The sequence goes on along the minus strand of LIAE01006455.1, from coordinate 119,985 downwards.
AATCACAAAATAAACATCTTCAAATTTTCAGCGATCAATTCTGGAAAAGGGCTGCCACTGATATGCGCAGGTCGTACTGTAACAGGAAAATAATGAACCCATACACTTTTAGAATATTTCTCCCTATGGTGAGAATTGATTCTCATTGGCCGTTTTCGGAAAGTGCCATTAGGAAAAAAATTATTCAAAAAATAAATACTAAAATAGCTTAGACCAGCTTATAACGTTACATTTATGTCCATGTTTTGGGCATCGACATGGTTCTCCACAATAATCTGGTGAATGTCATGTGCTTCTTGTAATATTTCCTAAATATTCATTTTCACATCCAGAACAAGTCGTTTCGGAGAGTTCAAGCAACCAATTTTCATTCTTCTAATATTACTTATACGAAAAGTATCCGAATCTATCTGGCTAGAAGTCGCTTTGGACTCATAATTTTTTATCTTTGCGACCTGAATGAGATTCTGTTCCCTCAAATTAGCCCTTATCGAGTTCATGTCTACTTCAGCTGTTTGTCTCGCCTGTTCGGCGTGTTTGTTGAGTTCGATTAGTGTGAACTGAATATAATACGATCTTTCATTGCATGTCCTCATTACTCAAGCTTGTTGGTGGATCGAAAAATTCTAACAATACTAAGACCAAAATCGTATCCAAATCAAACCCAAATGTATGTTAAATCTCTATAAAACGATAAATAATAGCTGTTGAATTTTGGCGAAAATCGGAACATTAATTTCTTTCTGAGGGTCGACTCGACCCGATAACATTTTCAAAAGCGTAAATCCGATCCGATCTGATCCAACAGGCCTGTTCATTACTTACACCCAGACGGTCCAATTCTCTCTTTTTCGCTGTTTCATTTGTAATCCTTCCCAATTTCACATTCTGGAACAAATAGAACTAATTTTTATCAACGGGATAAATTTCTAATGATAGGATCTTACGATAGTCTTGACATCCGTTATGTAGCGCAATGTCCTATCAGCCATTCTCTTATTGTTATCCATCTAAATTTTAAGAAAGAAAATCATTGGTGGAATCGCAATTATCGGAAGTCATCAACGATGGATCGAAAGGTAGAATTTTCAAAATCGAAATTCGAATCATAAGAATTTTTTCAGAATCAAGGCATAGTCAGAATAACCAGTGAAATTTGTGAAATTAGAATTCGATCCCAACAGTCCATCATTTAATAAAAAGGGGATCGTCAGATCGCCATATAGAAACTCCCGAATATATACCCTGGAGTTGAACTGCGAGTTAGAATTGTGGCCTGATATATTCGTGGTCAGATCAGAAACGAACTGTATTTCCTTGATTATAGTGTCGCGTTCCAGCTGTTCCAATGCAGATTTTTGGCTTTCGAGGAATTTCTAAACGTGCAATTTTATCTTAGTTTCTTCAATAAAATCCAATTCCTTAGGCATACCCTTTCAGCTCGATATCCCTCCATGACCTTTTGATGAGTCTCTTTGATGTCATCATTCTGTTTATCGAGAATCGCCATCTTTTCCTTGTAACTCCGTTCGGAGTTCTGCATGATCTCCTTGAGTCTTCCCTTCTGCTCGTCCTGTATTTTCATCATTTGTTCGCGTTCAGCATCCAAAATGGCAATCATTGCATCGCCCTGCAAGCATTTTATGGTCATGTGAACTATCGTGCAAATAATAACAAAGAACTAACATGCTCCTTGCGTCGCTCCTCTGCCTCTTTGTACTTCTTGTTCATTTCATCGATTTGTTGCTGATGTAATTGTTTCATTTCATTCTCTCTCTTCTAAAATTCTTATTACTCTTTAGAATAGCCTAAATCGATACGTTAAATATCATTAAATTATGTGAAAATCCTTTATTTTTCTTTCTACACATTTCACTCACAGCAAGATCTTTGAGGACTTTTCCTAGAGTTGTTTTATATTTTATATCATTTTTTACGAATTAATACTAAGATTTTTCACTTGAAATCACTAACTTCCAAATGTTTTTGTCGCTCCTTGTATTCCTTCTCGGATTGTTTCCTTTCGTCACTAGTTTCCTGCTTAATTCTATCAATTGTATTCTTCTCTGCCTCCATGGCTCGTTCGTGCTCTTTCCTTCTCTCCTCATTCATTCTGATCATTTCCTGTCGATTCCTCTCGTACATCCTGAAAAAAGGGTCGATCTTCAAATGATTAGTCATGATGATTTATAATATTATCATAAGCCTTCATTAAAATCGATTTGATAGTCGTTGAAAGTCTCCTCCTTCTACCACTGTAAGATTTCCGAAGAAAGGATAACTTACAAGTAACGTCATTTGTGAACACACAAACAAGGCTGTTCACGATTTAAAAAAAAAAAAATGACATTCAAGCACTCATATGAAATATTTCAGTGGGTTAATCGATTGCAATGAAGGATAATTGATTGGAATTAATCAGATTGGTTACTCGTTATCTTCCTTCAGTGCTTTTTCAGCAGCAGCATCTGCCTGCTTTTTCATATCTAACATCATTTTGTTTGTTTTATCCGTTTCGTTTGCAATTCTTTGAAGTTGCTTATTTTGCATCTGCCTCTGAAAATATGGCATGAATATGGTAATTCGATTATCATGGTTTTTCTTCATCTAGACATTTTCAACGAATATAGCTCTAACCTTTTCCCTTTCAGCCTCATCATTCATTCTCTGAAGTTCGCGTTCCAGATCATTCTTTATTTTCTTCGATTCAATTTCGTATTTTTTCATCTGGAGGTGATTTTTCATAATTCATTGCAGATATTTTATCCTTACCTGCAGATCTCTGTCACATTTCTCCTTCATCATTTTCAGCTCATGCTCCCTTTCTTTTGCCCTGCTCTCCATATTCATTCTTCCTACTCGCCCTTCCCTATCGGTTTCTTCATCCTGAATTGATTTATTGAAGTTATTTTTCCTTATAACATTTTATTCTGCTTAGCAATGATTGATAATCATTAAATATGTACATTTATAGAATTAATTGTTTTTGATAGTTCTATAATTTATACTTACTTGTTGTATTAAATCGAAAAGTTTATTAAACATACTGGCTCCCCCAACCACAACAGGAACTGACACTATTATTATTATGAAATATTTCAATGTCCTAAAATTATTAAAAGAACATAATGAATTAAAAATCCGAAACAAATGTATAGAAATCAAGACTAAAGCATAAAATTGATATATTCAACAAGCAATTCTCTA
>LIAE01006455.1:64481-116715 GCA_002287525.1 Diploscapter pachys | reverse complement strand
TCACAGCAAATGTTTTGGCAAAGATAGTGGGAAATATTGCTCAGCATTGAGAATGTTTCTGTATTTTCAGTTATTTATTTCCAAAACAATTAACTAAAAATAGGATAAAATAGATTAGCGTATTTTATCATACAATGAATTTAATGAAATTCTAAAAATCCAAATAACATAATCTATTTACAATTTATGAAGATCTAGAGCTTTATCAGTAAATTACATCAATAAAAATTGCATTGATTGCACATATTATGTACAGGGTGGCTATAATTATGGTCCACTCTGTATTAGAATGTGTGAATCAAAACTACAAATTTATGATAACGTGTCAATTATCCAATATTTGGCATAATTTGAGATAAATAAGAAATTGCTACAATTAATAGAAGCAGTTATTATATCAGAAAAATGGCATAAATTGAAACATGAAGAATTCTAATCAGGGCTGCGCGAAACTTCGATTTTGACTTTGAAATGTTTGATTTCGTGCAGCCCTGATTTTAACAGAACAATGAAATAAAATTCGCGATTGTATGAAGATAATGATTTGATGAGAGGAACATAAAAATGATGGTCTACATTTTATAAGACACAATTGATAAGTAAATTATTAGTTTACTTTATTTTGTAAGCATAAACTGTCTAAAATCGAAAAACACAACGAATGTTCATAAATTAGCAAGTTATCTGAAAATGGTGATAAGATTGTAACGCCCCATATATAAGGTGATCAAAACGAGTTGTCTCATTTATTATAGCACTAAAGATGCATAAATAATAAATTTAATTTCAGTGATTAATTCTTGCATCATATCACTCCTCAAGCAGTTTTCAATATTGCAACCTCTAAAAGAGCCCCATAAAGTTGGAAATGTTTAAAGATGTTGGCAATGTTAATGATTTACTAAAAGATAAGATCGTTTTGATCATCATATAAATGATTATCGCATAATTAATGAGAACTCGAAAAATAATAAGCTCGCCAGTTCATGCGAATTCTCTAAATTTTTACCAAATCATATGAATTTCGATTCATTCCGAGTATCAATATTTCTTTAGATAAGAATCAGGTTGACTGCCAGCATATTTAATTTGCTTTATGGACGAAACAGAATAGTTCGAAGCATTTTGACCAATTGGCTGTCGAGTGTTCGCTGAGGTTTACTCAGTAACGGTCATTTGTTCAATCTGCTGATTTATGCTTGGATCTTGCTGATTAACTTTCTGAAATATTCACCATTTGTGATACAACTTTGAACAGGAGCTTAGCACCGCATACGATTTTTGAATAGAATTATGCAGTTTTTCATGAATATATTCAAGTGAAGTTTGACAGATGTTCATATGATCGGAGACAGTTTCGAAACGGAATTTCGGTTTCGATTTTTCAAAAGTAAATTCGATCGACAAAGGAAAAATAAGTCGCCTAACTCATAATGTTTTCAAACCTTTGGTCGGTCATTTGTTGCTTTACAATTATCTTACATCATGCAGCATATCGGCTACTGCTGCGATTGCATTATCGGCCTTAGGCATATTTTCAAATATCTTCTCCAATTCGTCTTCTTGTTTGATGATGTCTTCAATTACCTTTTTACATCTATCGCCCTGAAATCTAATTCTGATGAGGATGATTTGAAATACAGAGTGGTCTAAGCTATTTTTAGTACTTATTTTTTGGAATAACTTTTTTCTAATAATTATTTTAGAAAACGGTAATCGAGAATCAATTCTCAACATAGGGAGAAATGTTAAAATGAATGGTTTCACAGCTTATCAGATTACAGTATATCCTGGGCATATATTAATATACTAGAGACTTACAATTAGTTTCTTTTTTGATGTAAAGAAATGAGCTAACTTTATCCGGCCATAAATCGCTATGGGTCGATGCAAATTAAAGTTTTCAGACCTGATTCAGAATAAAATTCCGCATATTTTATATACCAAATTTAATCGAAAATCACAAAATAAACATCTTCAAATTTTCAGCGATCAATTCTGGAAAAGGGCTGCCACTGATATGCGCAGGTCGTACTGTAACAGGAAAATAATGAACCCATACATTTTTAGAATATTTCTCCCTATGGTGAGAATTGATTCTCATTGGCCGTTTTCGGAAAGTGCCATTAGGAAAAAAATTATTCAAAAAATAAATACTAAAATAGCTTAGACCAGCTTATAACGTTACATAAATGTCCATGTTTTGGGCATCGACATGGTTCTCCACAATAATCTGGTGAATGTCATGTGCTTCTTGTAATATTTCCTAAATATTCATTTTCACATCCAGAACAAGACGTTTCGGAGAGTTCAAGCAACCAATTTTCATTCTTCTAATATTACTTATACGAAAAGTATCCGAATCTATCTGGCTAGAAGTCGTTTTGAACTCATAATTTTTTACCTTTGCGACCTGAATGAGATTCTGTTCTGCCAAATTAGCCCCTATCGAGTTCATGTCTACTTCAGCTGTTTGTCTCGCCTGTTCGGCGTGTTTGTTGAGTTCGATTAGTGTGAACTGAATATAATACGATCTTTCATTGCACGTCTTCACTACTCCGACTTTGTTGGCGAATCGAAAAATTCGATCAATCCTAAGACCAAAATCGTATTCAAATCAAGCCCAAATGTATGTAAAACTTTTATAAAACGATAAGTAATAAATGTGTTCTACACAAAATTGTCGAATTTTGACGAGAGTTGAAAAATTTCTTTCTTTCTGAGGGTCGATTCGACTCAATCCAACAAGCCTGCTCATTACTTACGCTCAAAAAATCCAATTCCCTCTTTCTGAGTGCCTCATCTGTGATCGTTCCCAGTCGATCATTCTAAAATAAAAGAAAGTCTAAATGATAAATAATGACAATTTTCTAATAAATAGGATCTTACAATTCCCTTGATATCTGTTATGTAGCGCAATGTCCTATCAACCATTCTCTTATTGTCATCCATCTAAATAAAAATGATATAATCACAATATTCGAAAACTATCAGGGGTAATCGAAATTAAGATTTGTAACTGAAAATTGAACCGGAATGGGAGTTCCTAAGAAATAAAACTTCAATATCAATCTGACTATTGAAATTTCGATCTATCCTTCTAAACAATCATCATTTTTACGTCCATATCATTTTATTGAGGAAAATGCAGAGAAAGTATACCCTGGAGTTGAACTGCGAGTTGGCAGTGTAGTCATTTATAGTCCTTCTCAGTTCCAAAACGACATCTATTTCTTTCCTTATAAAGTTGCATCTCAAGTCGCACAAGGCGTTCTTCTGAGTTTCGAGATAGTTCTGAACGTGTAATTTTATCCTAGTTTCTCCAATAAAATCCAATTCCTTAGGCATACCTGTTCAGCTCGATATCCCTTCATGACCTTTCGATGAATATATTCGATATCCTCCAGCTGTTTGTTAAGAATTCTCATCTTTTCCTCGTAATTCCTCCAAGAGTTTTGGATGACCTTCTCGAGTCTTTCCCTCTGTTCGTCCTGTATTTTCATCATTTGTTCGCGTTCAGCACCCAAAATGGCAATCATTGCATCGCCCTGCAAGCATTTTATGGTCATGTGAACTATCGTGCAAATAATAACAAAGAACTAACATGCTCCTTGTGTCGCTCCTCTGCCTCTTTGTATTTCTTGTTCATTTCATCGATTTGTTGCTGATGTAATTGTTTCATTTCACTCTCTCTCTTCTAAAATTCTTATTACCCTTTAGAATAGCCTAAATCGATACGTTAAATATCATTAAATTATATGAAAATCTTTTATTTTTCTTTCTACACATTTCACTCACAGCAAGATCTTTCAGGGTGTTTTTCTAGTTGTTCTACATTTGATGTCATTTTTTGTGAGTTAACACTAAGATTTTTCACTTGAAATCACTAACTTCCAAATCTTTTTGTCGTTCCGCGTATTCCTTCTCGAGTCTTTCCCTCTGTTCGTCCTGTATTTTCATCAGTTCTTTCCATTCAGCATCCAAAATGGCAATCATTGCATCGCCCTGCAAGCATTTTATGGTCATGTGAACTATCGTGCAAATAATAACAAAGAACTAACATGCTCCTTGTGTCGCTCCATTGCCTCTGTGTGTTTCTTGCTCATTTCATCGAATTGTTGGTCATGTAATTGCCTTATTTTGTGTCTGGCCTCCTGAACTTTTTATTACTTTTTAGAATAGCCTAAATCGGTACTTTAAATATCATTAAATTATGTGGAAAATCCTCTAGTTTTCTTTCTACACATTTCACTCACAGCAAGATCTTTGAGGACTTTTCCTAGAGTTGTTTTATATTTTATATCATTTTTTGCGAGTTAACACTAAGATTTCTCACTCCAGATCACTAACTTCCAAATGCTTTTGTCGCTCCTCGTGTTCCTTCTCGAATCGTTCCTTTTCTTCATTAGCTTCTTGCTCAATTCTAGCAATTGTATTAGTTCCTGCCTCCATGGCTTGTTCATGCTCTTTCTTCATTTCCTCCGATTCCATGTCGTATTTTTTCAACTGAAGGTGATTGTTCATAATTCGCTGCAGATATTCTATCCTTACCTGCAGATCGCTGCCACATTTCTCCTTCATCATTTTCAGCTGATGCTCCCTTTCTTTTGCCTTTTCCTGCATATTCATTTTTTCTATTTGCTCTCTCCTATCGGCTTCTTCTTCCTGAACTGATTTATTGAAGTTATTGTTCTCTTTATAACATTTTATTTTGCTTAGCAATGATTATCAGTAATCATTAAATATGTACATTTATAGAATAACTTGCTTTTGATAGTTCTATAATTTATACTCACTTGTGCGAGTATATCGAGAACTTTAGTAATTAGACCTATTCCCCCAGCTATTCCCATAGCAGAAAATGCCATTATTATTATGGAATATTTCAATGTCCTAAAATTATTAGAAGAATATAATGAATTAAAATTCGAAACAAATGTATAGAAATAGCGAATCAAGCATAAAATCGATATATTCAGCAAGCAATTCTCTCAATTGTAAATGAGGGTTTTCTGGCACTTTTTAAAGGAAGTTATAAATTTGATTCGTTCTATTCGAATAGTTTGACCATCATAAGATAAATATTACGAATATGTCGAATGTTGGAAAACAAAAAAGGAAAAAAATAAGAAAGTTTTGAAAATTGATTTTGACAGCAAATGTTTTGGCAAAGATAGTGGGAAATATTGCTCAGCATTGAGAATGTTTCTGCATTTTCAGTTATTTATTTCCAAGAAAATTTACTAACAATAAGATAAAATAGATTAATGTATTTATCATACAATGAACTAAATAGAATTATAAAAATCCAAATAAAATAATCTATTTACAATTTATGAAGATCTAGAGCTTTATCAGTAAATTACATCAATAAAAATTGCATTGATTGCAAATATTATAAACGGGGTGGGCTATAATTACGGTCCCAAATTTGAAATGTTTGATAATTATAATCGAATATATTGATTTATATGAAATAAATTTGATGTTTTGTGATCGTATATGTAAGACAAACTCAGAATAGTCATTATTTTCAATATAATTTATTATTTTGCAAATGACGTCGTTGAATGTAACGTTAGTTATGATACCGCTACGGATTTTGGAAAAGCTGACGCCGTAATCCATCTAATTGAATTTTTTTTTGCAAAATTTCTGATATTTATAATTCGCTAATAGTCACTGTTCAATGATTCAATGTTTTTTTCTGGATATCAATTAATAAAATCCAACAAATTTTAGACATTTGTAAAGATGATCATCGCAAAATATTAACTCGAATTACTGCTCTCACTACTTTTATCCTCTGTAAATGGGCCAAAGATGATTTTTTTTATTATTACGATGTACGATGTAGATTAAAAGCAAATTATTTCACAACAAATCCTGAAAAATATTTTATCTTTCATAGTTCAATTTATAATTATTGAAATCTGAAGATTAGATTTCAAAGACTGCTAAAAATGTTCACCACTTTTTTCTTCTAAAGATATTGGTAGTAAACTCAATTTCTATCGAAAACCTGATAAAATTTCGCAAGTTTGAGGTTATAAGATTATCCCGGTTTACCTTTTTCTACAAAGTAGTACACGTGTACTTTTCTGACAGATAGCGTAAGAACAAATCTCATTAAGCAATTATATATAGCCTGTAGTCACTCTATCTGTTAGCCCTGTTTAGTTATAAAGGTAGCTCTCTTGATAAGAGTTAGCTCTGCGTGATTACCTTTATATAAACCGCTGAATAAATCTGGAGCTATATAATAAATATTGATATTGGACTATCTGCAACCTCTTCTGTCTATGTGAGTAGCTATGGTGACAGCGGAATCGTCAGTACCCGAAATTTCACGTGTGCGAAAATAGGATAAATTCACAGATTATGTCATTTTATAATCATTTATGACGAACTATAATTTCCAAATTAGCTATTTATACATTCTCAAATGCCTAGTATTCTGATCATTATTGTTACTTTGACTGCAGCACTTTACGGGTTTCATCGAATTTTTCGAAAACCCTTTTCTAGGAGAGAATTGAGCAGTGATATGGTCAAAAATGTAAATTATGTTTTCTTTATTGAATTTTAAAAATAAGCAAGTTTCAGAACCGCTACAAGAAGAAGTATCATGAGAAAGAAGCAGAAAGGACCGAGGAGTTCTCCAGAAGGCAGGAAAGCAGATCGACTGGTGGACGGTAGAGAACAATTGAATATTCAAAATATGGAGGTAATTTTTCAGCAGCCTGACTCCGCCGCCTCCTCCTCGGACCTATGAACGATCCAAAATCGGCGTGAAGCCCCTGTGGATGGAGTGCGAGTCCATCGAGCCGCCCTCTAGCTTCCGACAGCTCTCCGAGTTCCCCATCAAACGCGACATCTACAAACCAGGTGAGGAAAAGAAGTTGTGAAAGAAATTTCAAAATTAAATGACAGAAGAAGAATTTTGTATTTTTGAAATTTTACATTCGTTTTAAGACTGATTTTTTAATGATTCTTATTCGCACTTGAATGAGATATTAAAAGTGCAGTATTTTACCATTCGAAATTTGTATTCTTTTAGAGAAGCCCTATATACGTCGTGTGAAAGAGGACGGCATCTACGAGAATTCCGAGCATTATCTGGACATTCAATTCCGTCTGCTGCGTGAAGACATGATCAGTCCGCTCAGAGATGGATTGGCTCTCTACAAACACTACCGTAGGAAACCCTTCTTTCCAGAAGAAATAGTATCATTTTCAGGCTGCTACCGCAACAATCCGATGGAAAGAGGACGAGACAAGGATCCCTATGAGGTATAACGAGATAGAAAAGGAGGTTGGAAACCTCCCGTGCTATCAGATCATGCGCGGTTCATAGGGATCAGGCCAGCAGATAGATTTGATGTTACATCTTTGTTGTTGTTGTTGAAATAGAAATCCTCGGGTTTTATCGTTACTCGCGAGCGGCTGCGTGACGTTTCTCCCTGCTCTTTTGCGAAAGATGCACTATCCCTTTATTACATCAGATTGCGGAATCTCGTATAAGAGAAAATAGGGTGGGTGCGACGCAGCCACTCGCAAATGGCGATAAAACCTGCCGAGTGGCGCGAATCATACAGGCAAAGTCCTCGTCAATTTGGGGAAGAGAGTATGTAAGAAGTTATTTTGAAGTACGGCTAAATGTTAGAAAGCATATTGAAATTCCTTGCTCATCTTCCTTCCTAATGAACTTATTTTTATGAATAACCTATCTAAAAAGAAGTAATGAAGAAGAAACTTTGGTTTGTAGGACGCAGCGATTTCTGGCCTGCCACTGTTCAAGGTCGTCAAAGTCGAGGGCATTCAGGTCCGTCCCAACATCGGCATCGAGTTCAGATACGTTCATTTGGATGTAAGTGTTCCCTGAATCAAATGTTATCTGAAAGGCGAATTTGAGAATAAATCCGTGCAATCAGCCCTGCTCGGTCGCTACCTTCGTTTCGGTCAGATGGTGTGTCTGTCGGACGACGGGTTCGTGGAGGATATGCATATCGGCACCGTCGTCGAAAGGGACGATAACATTATGGTCTGTTTTCTTGAAATTCGAAATTTTTGAGACATGATAAAAAATCTATTTTCTTTCTCGTATTTTTCTTCGAAAGTTAAATGACAGCGTTTGTATATGATTATTTTTGTGAAGAAAAAAATAATTATATTTTGCAGAAGCGTAAGAAGTATATCGGCATTGCATTCATCGAGGACGACACTCTGAAGAAGGACAATCCCTATGTGATGGTCGAGCCCAGCAGCTATCTTGAGGCATATCTGCACGTTCTCAAACTTCTTAAGGTTAGTGTTTTTCTAGACAAATAATTTTGCTACAAAATTTTTAAGGAAATCGGTCGCTTCTTCCCGCTTCCGTTCGAGCGCTATCTCATTCACGGCAAGAAAGACGTCCGTCGTCCGCTCTACACTCAGAGTAAGGAAATTCATAATGCTTTCTTCAGAATATTTACCCATTTTTCAAAAAAATGCTTCACTCCTAAGTTGAGTATCGTGCTCGCCATTAGAACTTGGCAAATATAGATGGCTTTTCAATAATCAACGATTGACTAATTTGAGCGAGGAACCACATCATGCTGGAAGGCCTACCATACCAGCTGGACAGACTGGAAGAGGATTATCAGGACGGGGGACTGAATGGGAGTCAGCTCAAAGCATTGACCACTGCACTCACGAACGAACTCACCATCATCCAAGGACCTCCCGGAACTGGTCTGTCAGATTACATGTTTCAAGCCAATTTTAGTGAAAATATACAGCTCGTTCTTAATTCGTTATGCAAATTATATCTTGAAATCACTCTGTACAAAAAGAACTAGTCTTTTTTCGAAAAATAGTAATAATTGTAATTTTCTTGAATACCAATGAGAATGTTTAGAGAACAAAGAACAAGAATCTATTTCTAACTTTTCTAATTTATTTTGGGTTGTGGTTTAGGTTGGAGTTTTATGCACAAATATTTATTGAATGGAATAGGGTGGTGGTTGCTCAGAGCATCCCAATATTGCTAACAATATCGAAATTTATAAGGGGCGACTTAGTCATTTTGCCTAGGCTTTACAATGGAAATTGGATGGTTAATATAATCAGATGATCAGGCTGAACAATTGAAAGAAATGAAGAGAAATTTCTTTGAAATGAGAGTTCATGATGATAGAATTATGATGACAGAGAAAGTTGATTATATTATATTTAATAAAGCATAAACTTGCAGGCAAGACATTCACCAGCGTGAAGATCGTGGACGCGATTCTGCATAATCGGACTCACTGGGGCCTAACGACTCCCATCCTCGTGGTCTGCTACACAAATCAGGCACTCGATCAGTTCCTCGAGAAGATTCATCAGAAGGTTGAAATGAACTGAATGAAAGAGTGAATGATTGAGTTACAGATAATCCAAATGGAGGATTTCACGGACGAGCGACCGAGCATTGTCAGATTGGGCACCAAGTGCGAGAGCAGCTACATTATGACGTACGATTTGCCTATTTTAAAATTACATTTTCTCTCAGAGAAGCTGGATTTTTAAAATCTTTCCTGTTTCACATTCCTTACTGTCTATCTTTATTCCAAAACGAAAAGGATTGTTTTATTATTGAACTCACTGATTTCTCACGATCTAAACAAGGCTTCTGAAAAAAGATCAAAGTTTCCTTTTTTCCAGCTCCGGACTGATGAAGAAAGACGTGGTCGATAAGTACAAATGTTTGAGCGGGCCGAAGGAAGGCAAGGATGGAAAGGGGTTTGGGATTGCGCAGAAGGACAAGAAACTGGCTCAGCAGGAATTGCTCACCACCATCTATGAAATGTCTGTTATATACAAGTAAGGCACGGTTATTTAAAAGGAAGTTAATGAATGTGCCTCAGGGAAATCCTGTCCTATGAAATGCTGAAGCAGGTCATGTCCACTCACCATCTGCAGGAATTCTCCTTTTGGAAAGAGTCTCATTGCGATTCAAATGGAATGGTTCTCAATGTAAGTAATTTTGGAATTTAAAAAATTCAAACTCAAACAATGAAATATTGCCGTAGTGAATAAACATTTAAACAGCTGACACAGTTTACGGTTAAGAGTCTAGTTTTCAAATAACTACAAATTTGACTTTATTATTGCTGCGCTCAATTGAACGATGAGCATTCATTAAAATCTCGATGAAATTCTATTCGTTCAGGATGACGAAACCCTTGCGTGCTGGTTGTTGAACAAGGAATTCACGGCAGCGAGGCGTCCAGACCTGCCTCCGACAGAGGAATCATCCGACTCAGATGAGGACGAGAGGCTGATGATGAGGGAGATGGCTCTCGAGCGGGTCGAGATGAAAGAAATGGCTCCCGACAAGACGTACCATATCGAGGGGTATTGGGATCTGGCTCTGCAGAACAAGGGCAGGGCCTGGAGGAATGCGGCCATTTTCAATAAACGTACTAAGGCTGTTCCCAATTCAAGATCCAGAAGAACCAAGAAGGTTCGAAGAGAAAAGAAAATAATTTCTTCGGAAAAAAAAGATATTTTTAGGTCGGCATCGATCTAATGCTCATGCAGGAACTTGAGAAGGCCAAGTCTAAGATTCTGAAGGTAAACATTTTTGTCTTTATCTAAACTTTCAAACGTGCGTTCCATTTTATTCTTTGTCGATTCCAATTAATTTTGTATCATTTTCAGAGTCCTCCAATGAACGGCAGCGAAGAGAAGGACGCTTGGAAAATCTTATCGCTGACCAACCTGTCCAGGTGGAAGCTCTACAACTTCTGGAGAATGAAATTGGTTTGTCTCATCGATTATTTTCAAAATGGATGTTTTGTTTTCAGCAAAGGCTGCTCCGCGAGAAAATGCCGAATCTGATCGACTCCTCCAAAAAGAGCTGCGATACAGTGAGGAAGTACAACATCGATCAGGATGCTGGCGTTTGCAGGAAGGCGTTGGTGAGTAAATATACGAAAAGTTAAAATTTGATTTAAATGTTTGAAATTTTCAAAAGAAAACGTTTCCAACGATGCTACAGGAAAATGGTTCTTGAAAAGTTCAGGAATTTTTGGGAGATATAGGCAGCAAAGAGGGAGAAGCTGACTGAGATTTCGAAAAATTTATGAAAAAACGCTCTTCTAAAAATTCCTTAAAATTGCAGATCATCGGCGCGACGACAACGGGCGCAGCGAAGAACCGGAAGATGTTGGAGCAGATCGGCTGCCGAGTGCTGATTGTGGAGGAGGCTGCCGAGGTGCTCGAGGCGCACATCGTCTCTGCGATGCTCCCCTCCATCGAGCATGCCATTCTCATCGGAGATCATCAGCAACTCAGACCTAATCCTGGTAAGACGTTTCTCGAATTTTTGCGAAATATCTTTACTTCTTGTAAAATTTATCCATTTTCTTTCCATGAATATCAGGTTCTGCGAAATCTAATTGTTAGAATTTTCAAAATTAAAATCTATCGAAATCGAAGTCTCGTACTTATTTGATCAATATAAATTTTCTAAAAAGTCATCAAATTTGCAACTTTTCTTCGAAAATTACAACTGCAACGGCACTGCAGCTGCAGTCGTTTTCTTGCAAGCCTGAAAGTGATATAATCGGATTAGATTTATTCAAACTTCTTGATGAATCTGAGAACTATGAAATGAAGAATTCTAAACAATTTTACGTTTTTTTTTTCTTTAGCTGTGCTCGAATTGGGTCGTGATTACGGTCTGGAGTGTTCTCTGTTCGAGCGACTCGTCAAGAACGACTTCCCGTTCGTCACTCTGGAAACCCAGCACAGAATGCATCCAGTCATGACTCAACACATCGTCAGGCCCTACTTCTACAACAGGTTAGGTTTATTTGTTCATTTAGTTTTCTATTTTCCTCATGAAATTTCAATTTACAAATCTGAAGTAAGACTTTAAACATGTATTATTGTTACAGTAAATTGTGTAGGAAAGTATGCTTGTAACTTACTTTGTGCGTTCTAATTTTTAGTAAATAATTTATGTATTTTTCTGATTCAAATAGTTCCTTCATTTATGCAGCATTTTATATTTTGTCTTGTTCTAAATTTTCTAATTTTCAGTATGCGCGACCACGAATCGGTCAATCGGTATCCGTGCGTGAAGGGAATGGGCGAGAGGCTGTTCTTCTGGTCGCACAACGCCCCCGAAACGCCTCTCGACTCGACCTCGCGCAAGAACGACACTGAGGTCGCCATGGTCATGTCTCTTCTGGACTACCTCATGAAACAGGGATACGAGAAGCGGCAGGTTAGTATTTTTAGCAGTCTCATCCCTTGTATTTTTCTTGGTGGATAATGAAAATGCATAAGTTTTCAACTTTACACTTTCAAAGTTGAAGTAGAAATTTCATTTTGAAGTTTTCGATTTGCAAGACGATCAAGTTCCTATATCGCTTTCAAATATTCAAGAAATGTTTTTTTCCACCATTTATTCTTTTTTAATCCAAACTTGAATAAACTCAATTTTACGATTATCACATTCTACGAATATCAAGATCTCATAATTTGTTCGCTTGCAGATCACGGTTATCGCAACGTATTCGGCCCAAACGAATATTCTGCGTCAAAATGTGGGTAAACGGTTTGGAGAGGACAAGGACTCAAAGAGACCGCTCATCGCTGTCGAGACTTGCGATTCTTTCCAGGGAAAGGTGAGGTTTTTGTTTATTTTTGAAGAATAAATTTTTCATAGGGAAAAAAAGACTTATCTGTTTCTACTCTAATAGAATATTTGTATGTCGAATTTGCACTTTCAATTTTGTGATATCCCATAAGTTTACTCACTATATTTTATGCCTTATTATTCGAGCATTTTCTCGTTCTTCAAAATCATCTGCTTCTTTTCCAGGAAAACGACATCGTGATCGTGTCGTTGGTGCGCTCGAACTCGAACGGCGTGGGCTTCCTGGCTGTGGCGAACCGGATCTGCGTGGCTCTGACGCGCGCCAAGCACGGTCTGTTCATCATCGGCAACCTGCACTTCCTCGCCTCCAAATCTCCGCAGCTGTGGGGCAAGATCGCTGACGAATTGACCACCCACAGACTCGCCTACCACAAACTGCCTATCATCATATGTCAGACTCACAGAACTGTCAAGGTTAAGATTCTTTTTTGTGTAAAGTATAAATTCTGAAAATTTGATTATTTCTTGATAATAATAAATTGTAATGTCGTAGGGCAGGGTTAAGAATAAATAGCGAACTAAGGAAGAAATAGTATGGCTCACGATAAGTAGCAATGGTCTGTGCATATTTTTCTTTCGATAAAACTATAATTAGCACAATAGACATAATTATTATTTTGTGTTCCAGTTCGTGGAATCTCCCTACGACATGAAGGCGAAATCGGGCGACGGTGGATGTTCACAGCCCTGCACTTTCGTTCTGCCATGCGGTCACAAGTGCCCGAGGAAGTAAGCTATTTGTTGGTCTTCTTTATAAGAAACTAAGCAAATCCTTGAACATTTTCTGCTTAATAAAACTATTCCGCCTATTATTAGAACAAAAAAGCATCTTTATTTCTGAGCTATTAGATGAGGAAACTTGCAAATTGTGAAACTAGAAAAAAATACGAATTTATTTTTCAGATGCCATCCTCAAGACGATCACACGACGTTCGCTGGCTGCAAGTGCAAAGACGGAGAGGAAGTCGCCAGAGCCATCGAATCCCTCGGACTGAATGATGATACCACGAGTGATTCTAACGTTGAGCCCGAAGTCGATGACACTTTCAAGTGAGCTATTCCTGTTCTTGCCCCTTTACTCGCAATTCACTGGAATTTACTGTTGCTTTGAATCGATGAGAATGCGTGGAAAACTTGTATTTTGAATGATTTACTCTTTTTTGTTAAAATTATGAAATTGGGTATAACCTAAAGATGCGAATATTTTCCTTATAAAACATAAGCTATGAAAGGAAAATCTTCGTACTCTTTTGAAGAAAAAAAACGGTTTTTGAATGCTTTTATCATAGGGTATATATTTTGATCACCTAACATATCCTGTTTTATTCTAAGATTTTACCTAGTTGCCAGAATTCTCTCGAAAAGTTTCAAATTTTCATTGTCATAAATTAAGAAATAAAAAGTTGAAACTTTTCGATATCATTTGATCAAAATTCAATATTTCTATTCCATTATATGAAATCGAACCCCGTTTACTCTCACGTTTTCTTGAAATTATTTAACAAACCAGTCATATCTTTTATCGAACAAGATTCGTAAATAAATCACTTTGAAAATCTAAATTTGCTAGTCTTGCTCATAACTCGTATTCTGCCATATTTCTTTCACTAATTCTTTATTTGGTGTTGTTTTATCTGTGATTTGGTCTTGATCTCCTAACCCTTCAAACTTAACGCCTATATTTGAGTTATTTGGGTGCAATTCACATTGACCGCTATCGAATCTTTGATTCCTTTATTTGTTATTAATAAATGAATATTGTAAAAACTCTCCGAAAGTTCATAATAACCGTATCTGAAAGAAAATACCCCCGTAAAGTGTAACTGGCAGAAAATGGCGAAAAAAAACTAAAATACAAATATCATACAACTTTTCTAGATTCAGATAATTTCATATTCAGAGTCGGAAGTGAATCTTAAATCTGAAATAGAGCCAATCAAGCTCCAATCGCCTTCAGATTTGAATTTTCGACGATTTTTCCTAATTTTTCTATGAGGAATTGGATAAATGATAAAGTTAGCAAGGGTGGGAAGGGGATGAAAATGTGAGGAATCAGGTTGATCTTCATAGAAATCGTCATCGTAAATATCGTCTATTTCTATAATTTCATTGTCGAATCGTTTATACTCGAATTCCCTCATGAATCGATCTCGCTTCACTTCAGGCATGTGGAAATAGAAATCCTTATTCCAAAGCTGGCGGTATTCTTTTCTAAAGTTATCATGGTTGCTAGAAAACTAATTTTCTTACGACTGCTGAGAATTGCAGACATTCTTGCTGACCGTAAATTCAACAGTCGAATATTCGACGTGAATGAGCTTCTTATTTGGCTCATTTTCATTTTTCCTACAAATATTTCTAAATTTAGTAACTGAAAAATTTTCTTACAGTAAACCAGTAATGCAAGAATCTTTTCTTTATTAAAAAAAAACTAAAAATAAGATAAAATCGATGAATATATTTATTATACAATGAATTAAATGAAATTCTAAAAATCGAAATAACATAGCCTGTTTACAATTTATGAAGATGTAGAGCTTTATCAGTAAATTACACTAATAAAAATGGCATTGTATTGCACATATTATGTACAGGGTGGACTATAATTATGGCCCACTCTGTATTAGAATGTGTGAATCAAAACTACAAATTTATGATAACGTTTCAATTATCCAATATTTGACATAATTTGAGATAAATAAGAAATTGTTTTCAAAGATGAAATGCTACAATTAATAGAAACAGTTATCATATCAGAAAGGAAAAAATTACATAAATTGAAATGTGAGGAATTCTAACCAGAGTTGCACGGAATTTCGATTTCACTTCGAAATACCCAAAACTTCAAGACTTTTCGAGATTCGAAGTTACTTCGATCTCGAAAAAAAATTGTTTCGTGAATCATTTCTTTTCCATCATTTGTATTTTCATTTCCAGCGTTCTCTAAAAATATGGCATGAATATGGTAATTCGATTATCATGATTTTTCTTCATCTAGACATTTTCAACGAATATAACTCTCACCTGTTTGATTTCAAGCTCATATCTTTTCTGACGTTCCATTTCCAGTTCACTCTTAATTATCTCCAATTCTATTTCGTATTTTTTCATCTGAAAGTGATTGTTCATGATTCATTGCAGATATTTTATCCTTACCTGCAAATCGCTGTCACATTTCTCCTTCATCATTTTCAGCTGATGCTCTCTTTCTCTTGCCCTGTCCTCCATATTCATTCTTCCTATGCGACCTTCCCTATCGGCTTCTTCTTCATCCTGAATTGATTTATTGAAGTTATTTTTTTTAATTTTTTGTTTTTCTTTATAATATTTTATCTTGCTTAGTAATGAGAGAATCATTAATCATTAAATATGTACATTTATAGAGTAAGTTGTTTTTGATAGTCTTATAATTTACTTACTTCTTTTACGATATCGAGAAATTTACTGGTTAGGGCGGCTCTCATACCTATAGTAGTAATTGTACCTATTATCATTATGGAATATTCGAATGTCCTAAAATTATTAGAGGAATATAATGAATTTAAAACCCAAAACATGTATAGAAATCGAGAATAAAGTATAAAATCGATATATATTCAATAGACAGTTCGCGAAATTGAAAGTGAGGACTTTCTGACAATTTTGAAAGTTTATTTATAAATTAGAACTTTTACCATCAAAATTCTGCTATGATAAGGGTAAATATCGCGAGTATATCGAACGTTAGAAGAGGAAAAGGATAAAAAAAACGTTTCGAAAGTGATTTTCGCAGCGAATGTTTTGGCAAAGATAATGCGAAATATCGCTCAGCGTAGAGAATGTTTCTGCATTTTCAGTTATTTATTTCCAAAAAAAATGAACTAAAAATAAGATAAAATAGATTAGCGTATTTATCATACAATGAACTAAATAGAATTATAAAAATCCAAATAACATAACCTGTTTACAATTTATGAAGATTGTAGAGCTTTATCAGTAAATTACATCAATAAAAATTGCATTGATTGCACATATTATGTACAGGGTGGCTATAATTATGGTCCACTCTGTATTAGAATGTGTGAATCAAAACTACAAATTTATGATAACGTGTCAATTGTCCAATATTTGGCATAATTTGAGATAAATAAAAAATTGCTACAATTAATAGAAGCAGTTATTATATCAGAAAAATGGCATAAATTGAAACATGAAGAATTCTAATCAGGGCTGCGCGAAACTTCGATTTTGACTTTGAAATGTTTGATTTCGTGCAGCCCTGATTTTAACAGGACAATGAAATAAAATTCGCGATTGTATGAAGATAATGATTTGATGAGAGGAACATAAAAATGATGGTCTACATTTTATAAGACACAATTGATAAGTAAATTATTAGTTTACTTTATTTTGTAAGCATAAACTGTCTAAAATCGAAAAACACAACGAATGTTCATAAATTAGCAAGTTATCTGAAAATGGTGATAAGATTGTAATGCCCCATATATAAGGTGATCAAAACGAGTTGTCTCATTTATTATAGCACTAAAGACGCATACATCAAATTTGTAGTGGATAATTAAAAAATGACATTATTTCTCAGTTCATTTTCTATATCTTTTCAAATCAGAGAACCCCATAAAATTGAAAATTTCTAAAGACATTGGACACATATTTGCTAGCCTCAATAAAATGAATCAGATTGAAGAAAAAAGCAACGTTTTGATCGCTTGTAACCAGGGATGTACGCGGTTCGCACCAGCGCATCTGTTCTTCCCGCTAAACAATGTTCATCTCATGGATAATCTAGAATAAGTTAGAGTATGATGAATATCGTGATATTCCATGTTTGGATAATATCGCAACAACTCCGAAGATGATCAAGAATTTGAGTTGAGTAGGCAGATTACTGTATTGTACAACATGCATCATATCATAGTCATATGAAAAATATAATCTTATCATCAATCGATTCGCTCGGTTGAACTAAATTTGGAAATTTTAGCCATTATTATGAGAGTAAATTTTTATTTCATATTTCATGACTAATGAATTGGATTAAAGAATAATGTGATAAAAGTTGACAGATAAAGCATGCCAAAATCATATTTCAGATAGTGAAATTCAGTTTATTGATGAATAAGTGAAGTAGATGCTTGATAATTTTATTGTGGTCGATTCTGGTCGAAAATGATAGGCCAATTTCTATATCTGGGAACGCATCGGTCAGTCACGCATTTCTGCCACCAACGACAGCAAATGTTTGCTGCAAATCCACAGATGCTCTCTCCACGTCTACATTTCGCTTTTTGCTAAAAAATGTAACTATTTTTCGTAGAGGAAAAATACAGGTGAGCAAAGTTTGCAAATGCATGATAATTTTTATAGTCTATTACACTCTCTAATTTAATCAGATTTGATTTAAAGTTGACCGAATTATTTAGCTTATTTCGATCAATACGTATGTAATTTTGTCCAAATCGGATTTTAAGGATGAATTTTTAGAATATCAAACTCAAAATGCTGCATTTCCAAACTTATGCTCATTATTGCAACTAACCGCCTCAGCGACTAGAAAAATCAATAATAGAAGAACAGCGATCTTCGCAAGCATGTTGAATTCGAATGACTGATGGCTGTGATCACTGAATGGTGAATGGAGTCGATGTTGACGACTTTGTCTGGCAATTCGAATCATCCCAGCCCTATTTATGCATTGCATTGTGCCGGGCAAACCGACATGCTTATTTGCAACTAATTCAAACATTTCCCGTTTTGTTGACATAAATCATACGATTCGTTATTGTTCGCCGAAAAACATGAGAACACGTCGAAGTAAGTTCAAAAGGCTGCAGAAACTGTTGTTCAAAAATATGTCAAATTTTGCTGCAAATCAAAATAATTGCTCAGATATCCATATTTAGAATGATCAAAGATCATATTCATGCAATCAGAAAGGGATTTCGAAAAAAAAATCCTTTTAAAGTTGGAATAAGCTGGGTATTTTTATGGAATTGACCGGAATAGTTTCTTCTTAATGATAAAACAACTTTCTCTAAACTATCGTACTTTTATCTGAATTCATCCTGAAAGTTCTATTTGCGCATAGACTTTACTGAGCACATTTCGTAATTGTATTCTTGAATGATTGGTTTGATTAATTTGATATACATCTTCATTTGTATTTGAGAATATTGTTCACTAAAATTTGATCATTTGTAAAATATTGCTATATACATACTGTACAAATCTTTAAATAATTATCATAAAGATTTTCTTTATGACTTTTAGCAAACAAATTCATTTCGTGATTATTGCTAAACGTTTCTTCGTAAATAATTTATTCCTAGCGATAAATATCGAGATGAAGTGAACCAGTTATAAAGTCATGACTCATGAGGCGAGATCGTTGAATCGGTTTTGCTATATATAATTTGAATTGAATAAATTCTTTCAATTCAATAGGAAAATCATGGCTAATTTCGGTAACACTGGTAAGAAATTGAAGGAAAATCAATTGAAAGAGTTCGGAAAATAACGTGAAAATAAATTGTCGTCTGTCTAGATAGGTAGAAAGATCGCTGAATCTTCATTCCTTATGCGATGTACTCGTACATGTCCTAAAATGTCCACCAACTCATTTATTCATTTGGTTATCAGTAAAGTAAACTATTCCGTCTCAGAATAATCATCTCATAACTAATGCCTAGACTAGGGTGACAATTTGTGATTTTCCAATAAAATCCCAGATATTATGGCATTTTAGATTTAAATACTCTTTAGAGTTTATCGATTTTTCTACTCGACTAGTGAATTCATCAAATGCAACTAACATTTTTATCCTCGCTTCTCCTCATGTATTCCTGCTCAATCATTCGCTCGGTGCATCGTTTGATCATTTCGATTTTGGGCTTGAATCGAGAGGACAATTGCTGGATGATCTGAAAATGAAAAGTACGTGAAAATGTTCCAGAACAATTTACTGTCCATTATTCATGCGAAGGCCTTTGCCTCTATCTAAATAGAAAAAATGCCGTGAAGTTTCCCGTTGACTCTGCTTGCTTTTCCCCTTCGTTCCTTCCCTTTCGACACTATTTTTACTCGGGTAGCATGTCGCGCTCGCACCATCTTTTTGCCCATATACAGGAGCGAAGGTTCTTTTCATGGATAATGAACCGTATGGGCAACGTTGAAAGTGTTTACCTCGGCGACAAGTTCATTGTGAACGATTCTCTGTCTGGCCTTCAGGATTCTGACGATACAGCACTGCAATTATTTCATTATTCATTCATAAAATGCGAAAGTTCCTTACGTTGATCAAATGTTTCCTGTCCTCGTCGATAGTCTTCTGGTCTGCGTCGGCTTCCTTCTTAGCATCAACTTGGATAGCGTATTTCGTCATGTCCACCTAAAATCGGTGTTATTTTTTCTTGGAAATTATTTGAATCTTATGAATTACAATCCTTTGTTATAATTTAGAGATCGATAGGATTATTAAATTTGGCGTTAGTCTAAATGTCTTCTATTTTCAAATCTAACAGCACCAATTTAACAAGTAATAACAAACCATCAGCTCGTCGTCCGCAGGACGACGAGTGGAGGTTGTTTTTGCAATCGACCTGCGCGACTCTTCTTTAGACTAATTTTTCTAGCACTTAGCAGGGAAGTTCATCTATACGAACACCAAAATTGTGATACTTCTTTAGATATTTTATCATATTCAAATTCCCTCGATCAATCCTCATACCTTGACCGTTTTGTTCGTGTATTCTTCATTCAGGGATATGACAATATCATCTGCATAATCTCCATTCACTGCATCTGCCGAGTTCTTGAGCAGAAGGGCCTATAGGAAATAGTGATTGAAATCTCAGGGATTCTACGAAAAGCTTCGAACCTTGACTAGTCCGCCAACAATCTGAGAGAGGATGTTCCTCTCCATTTCGAGAGATTGGAGTAAGAAGGAAAATTCGAATGAAGTGTTGCCGTTGAACATATCAATTAGGGAGATTTGTGCTGCTGTCATCTGAAAGAATCACCAGTCTTTGATAAAATCAATTCATTAATATCATCAAGTTTATAAAGAAATGAATAAAAATGTCATTTTAATGAGTTTTTTTTTCTAACTTTCTTTGGATTGTTATTTTTCGGTTAGATTCGTCTGAAGGTGCAAACAATTTCTACGAGATATTTCATGAATATTGTAATTCCTTCTATTGAATATTCAAGCAATAACTGGATACTTAATAAATTCGCAGGTAACTTGGAACCTACTATTCTTCTAATTCTCAAACCATTTGAAATAGTATGAGTAAAGATTTTCTTCACTACCATTCCTCACCCTATTAGGCATGACTTGAGGACTTGAGGGCTTGTGGTATTCAAATAACCAATTCTTACCAGAAATCGATAGACCTTGGGCTTGAAGCACTTGGCAGCGACATCTCCGCGCGTCTGTGACAACACCCAGTCGAGTTTGCGGCCGCTGTACTTCGTGGTGTAGAAGCTCCTGAATTCCTCATGGCACACGTTCAGCTGGTTGGGCAGATGCACTTTCAGAGGAGGCATTGATGGCCAGGAAATTGTCCTAAATATGTCCTTCTCTTAACAAATTCCCACAAACACGCAAAGTGCTTACGTGAGAACAATCACGTTGAAATCCACTTCAACGTCTCTCCCAGCCTCATTGCAATACCCGCGAAACTCTACGCACATATCCTGGAAATTTGAATCCCACTTTATCCATGAAGATCAAATCTACCTCGCTGAGCTGTTTGTCGGTGATCATCTTGGTTAGCTTGCTGGTGTACTCGGTTCCGCACTCATCTTTCAGTTTATTGATCATGGTCTCTTCTGCTTCTTTACTAGCTGATTGCTCATTTATCAATCTAAATGGTTCATTCGTTCAGAATTTAAAAATTTGAATCTACCGTTTGCTAAGGAGTTTCGTGTATTGTTTGTTGAAGACGTCTTTGTCCTTGATGTATTTGAACACGATTATCTAAATGCAGCCATGAATGATAGAGGATGAAATCAATATTTCAGAAGCAGAAGTTTGTAAGTAGCGCAAAATAATATATGACTGAATCTTAGGATTTCTTTTCTAAATCAACTACAATATGAATCTACAAACCACATCCTTGAGGCCATCATCATCGTCTGAAGTATTCTTCGAGCCTTTCCTCAGCAGTCCATCGCAGTACCTCGCCAGAAGTTCTGACGATTTGAATGCAGCGTGCTTCTCTGCCTTATTCGTCACAGCATTCTCGTTGATGAAGTCGGCTGATGCCTGAGATAATTAATTTCTCATAGTTATTTTCCAGGCCTAGGAGGCATTTGGGTCAGACGCAACAATATACCGTGGTTAGGTCGCATAGAGGAGGAGTTTTCATTATGACTCTTCTCTCATACTCATGTTTCCCCACAAATTACAATTTCTTAGCTTCTCTGTGCTCTCTCATTCATAAATCGCTCGTTTATCGCCCTAAAAAGGACAGAATCTGCAAATGGGTCGGTAAAGCCTATATTAATCGACTACTCTAATCGAGGCGAAAGTTTTAAGACCAATTTTAGCTAAACCAGAGACTGACAGTTGAAAAACCACCCCTGTTAGATATGTTATTTTCAGTTTATATCGTACTTTATCGAGCGACTCGAGGAATCGTGTATCGCTGCCGAAGGCGTCTCTGGCAAGTTTTGCATATCGCTTATGGACGCGCAATATCGTGTCCACATAGACCTTTGGATTCTGGAATTCACAATAAATGTCCTATTTTTGTAGTAAATGACAAACCTTGAAGGCATCGTCAGCGACCTGCCCCAACTCCTCGTGTCCTTCATTAGCGATGTGTATATTCAACTTTTTGCTCAGCTCTTCAAGACCACTATTAACGCGATTGCATAGCTAAAATCGATTCTACTAGTTTTATGTTAAGACTTTTGAAATAATATTCTGCTGTTTAGATAGAATTTGCAAAGATAAAGTTTCAGTATTGAAAACTTTAGAGTTCTCTGCAAATTTTAGGCTAAAATTGTTGTAAATTCGATGGATGAAGAATAAGCTTCGAAACTGAAACATAAAATTTTCAACATGTACTTTGCGTGTTGCAGTTAAATTTGAAAAATTTTCTATTTGTGACTTCGTTCATTCTATCAAGAATTTCAAAATTAGATTTAGAATATGTGCCCTCCTTGATCTATACTCAACAATTTCTCCAATGGAACTCGAAATCAAATCTGAATTCGAGTTCCATTTCCATTTTAGCAGCCCAAGTTGATTTTAACATAGCAATTCTTCAATCTTCAAAATTTTCAATACCTTGTACATTCTCGCGATGTCGTCATCCTTCTTCTGGACGAGAAGTCCCCTGAATTCCTCCTGGAAGAGCTCGACTCTGCCTATGATGAGCACCTCCTCGAGTGTCTTCGCCAAGGGCATCTGTGTGGATTCGCTCATGTAGCTGCTGCAGCGATTCTTCTCTTCTTCGAGTCGCTTCTCCACCTACAAATTTCAAGATCATCATAAAATTCTTTCTAAATGAAGAAGAAATTATGGGATTATTCAGAATTCTGATAATTTCGAAGAAAAGAATCTCAAATCTTTAACTTCGAATTTTGTTAACAGATGGGAAATCTCTTACCTTTCTCATGTACTCCACCACACTTCCATTTTGCAGAAGGTTAGACGCCTCAGCCTTGTAATACTCTTCGGTCCTCTTGATGAAGCGACCCTCGAAGTAATTTTCATAGATGAATAGTTGACATTTCTCGAGGTCAATTTTCGACTTTTCTTTGTCCTTCTTCTGCTCATCCGATCGAGCTTTAACGATGCCCAATTCGACTAAATTTTGGTATTTGATAGAAACTGAATTGTCCTTTCGTACCGTAAGAATCGATGATGGGTTTGATGATGAACGTACTGATTTTGATGCCGTCCCTGTCGCGTTGAATCAATTCGAGCAACGCATCTGTCAGATAGGACTTCAGCTCCATGAACAGAAATTCATGCCATTTCACCAAGGCTAGCTGAAAACTATTGGAATGAAGGCGATAATGTAATTGCGAAATGATATTCCAATCAGAGATAAACAATCGCAGGCAAAATATCAGACTACTAATGAGGCTTTACATGTATAGATAGATAATTTATTATTAGAAACTCTAAGCTCCGCTCCCTTGCAAAAATGCGTTTTTGGTAGAAACGTGGTAGTCTGAAATAGGAAATTTGGGAAAGAAGTGCCCTAAAAACCCAATATGTCTCAAATAACACCATCTAGTTCAATGATAAACCTGATGAAATGGTCCTATGCAAAAAAAAACGATTTAAAATACCCGTGCACAATGAATATTTCGTTCGAAAAAATATATTCATTTTGGGTGACGGATTTTTGCGATTTTTTTAGTTTGAAATCTTCTTAAAATTATTTTTTGTCATAGAAGTCCTATTGACGTCCTTTATTATCTATTTGTGCAAGAAATTTATCCCGAAATGCCACTTGACAAATCCACTTTGGGACTCTATTTATAATGATTGATTTAGCTAAAAATTTTGAAGATAGTGAGAATCTAGATACAGAAAAACGTCAAGTTTCAATAGAATTAATTCATCTTAATTGTACCAGTTGAAATGCACGATTTTGCCGATAGCAGGATACTTTTCATTGGTAAATCAGTGAATAAGATGAAAATTATTTTCTTCTGACGTTTTGGAATGTCGTAATGTAATATCTTATTTGCTATAAAATCTAATAAGACATACCGTGAATGTCTGATGGACATTTGCATTGCCATCTTTGATCTCTCTCGCAATCCAGTTCTTATTGAGATAGACGAAAATGCTGCTCATCACTGTGGAGGAGAAACGGAAGTTTTTCCACTCTTCGTGGTAGCGATGCAGCAGCTCCTCGCCTCGCAAAGAAGCAATAATCTGAATTCAAATCGAATAAACCCCATATTCAGTTATTTTTTTGCGAATACCCCCGTTATTTGAATGACATGATTGGTGATATACTCCTCCAGCTTGATGTAGAGATCCTCTCCAGCGATATCTGTTCCTGTATCTGTAGTAACATACGTACAGAAATCGATGACGACACTCAAATTTTAGGATTATTGACAAGATAATTTGATCTTTCCCCATTTAAATGAATGTTATTACAATGGTAATTTGGAAACTGCATGACACGCATGACCTTATGGCATGCGAAATAGCGTAGGAAAAGAAAACCTACCACCTAATACCCTCCCCTAACCATACACTATTTCGCATGTCATGAGACTATGCGTGTCATGCAGATTCCAGATAGCCCTGAAGCGATCAAATTCATTTGCAATGTGCCCAATTTCAAAAAATGATCAAAAATTGACAAATTAAAATAATTTTTAAAATAAAATAAATTTAATTAGCGCCCTTTCATCGCATCTGTCAATTGCGTCATTTTCATAGAGTTCATCAGTATTCGGATTCATCATTTTTGAAATATCATACTATCTGCACAAGAATATTTCCTTTCTCAGTTCGATGTCAGTCAGACTTTTGAATACTTGTCGATAAGGTAATAAACAACTGAGTCGCAATTGAGTAAGAATCTATTACGAACATTATTATCTAGAGTCCCTAAGCTCTGTCGCCTTGCAAAAAGTGCGTTTTTGGTAGAAATGTGATAGTTTGAGTTAAAAATTTGGGAAGGAAGTACCCTTCAAACCTAAAATGTCATAAAAGACCTAGTCTAATCGATGATAGATTTGATAAATGGTTCTGTGCTAAAAATCAGGCCGTAATTTTTGTGTCCACCCGTGTCCACGCAGTTTAAAGTTTACCAAAATGTTCCATTTCAAGCAACAGATTCTTGAGATTCTTCTTTCGGCTCGAAAAATTTTCACTTTAATTTTCTCTTCACAATAACATTATGTCCCACCCTGTTGACATTACATTTCTGCCAAAAAATTTTGTCACCAACATCAAATCGTCATATCTATTTGGGGACTCTAATTACTATCTCACTCACATCTCGTAAAGTTCGACAGCATTTTGAACAAATCAAACGGTGAATAACTTTTACAATATTTCATCATGACTGATAAGGATACCGATTCCATCGAAGCATCAAAACCTTGAAAAATTTCATTGGGTCAAAAAATTCAACTTATAAAAAATAGGCATTTTAGGAAATTTTACGACTAAAAACATTTTCCATTTTGAAGCTAATTGTTCTTTTTTTTATTTTTGCTCTAAAATTCCTACTTTGATGAACGAAATATGTTTAAAATTTCTCATAGTTTTGAACCATATTGTTAATAATTTCTTGAAATTAATTGATTAATTACGTGTATAAATTGACGTATGCCTCATGAGTTACGTTTGTCATTTTCTTGAAGACGATGTCGAGTCCATCACTCAGCTTCTGCCAAGTATCGTTCAGTCCGTTTTCCTTCTTCACTATCGTATTTCTCAATAAATGTGACAAGGTTCCATTCATTGTCGCCATTTTATCAAACTGAAACATAGATAATTATGATTCAAATTGTTGAATAGATTTTCGAAAATAAACTAAATGTTTCAACGCATAATGAAAATTATCAAAGAATAAATACTTTTTTTTTTTTTGAAAATTATAGGAAAGAAATATGCTATCAAACTGAATGAAGCAGAGTGAAAATCGGTTAAACACGACCTATTCAAAAAGTTTACTTTTCAGAGATAAGGAATTTCTGGTAGAATGCAAACAAAGGCAGTGACGTCTGCTAGAATTAGCATAACAAAAAATGAATTCCCTTGCAAGACATCTTATTCTAGCGTTTCCCTCTTCCTTTCTTTCACGATGAGATTCAATCGGATTTCGCTAGTACATAGATCGATTGAAAAGTGCAGGCTGGTCTATAATCATAGTACTATCAATTCAAAGCACTAAAATTTTCGCAGGAAATTCCGCAACTTTCCTAGCAAAAAGAAATATAGTTAAAATTCAAGATCTATTTCCAAGAAAGCAAGAAGAAAAGTGTGAATCATCGATAATTCTGTTCAAATTCAAACAT
The DNA here is from genome assembly GCA_002287525.1 of Diploscapter pachys. Classification (NCBI taxonomy): domain Eukaryota; kingdom Metazoa; phylum Nematoda; class Chromadorea; order Rhabditida; family Rhabditidae; genus Diploscapter; species Diploscapter pachys. Next base: position 90,008 of record LIAE01006455.1, on the reverse strand, counting down.
ATAAATGGATAAGTAACTCTATAATTATGAACTGTACTGAAATACGAGAAGTTGAGAGAGAAAAAGATTACCACAATAAATACATTTACTTGTCAAATGAATGATTGTCAAAAGCTGACTATTGTGCGTATTCCGTAAAAAGCGCGCCTAGCGGTTGAACTTGCTGAAAATTTGAACTCAATAGTAAATGCAAAATAAACTGCGCCACTATATGAAGCTCTTGACAGTAATGAAAATCAATCTATCAGAAAATAACAAAGAGGCGATGTGTGAAATCCACTTACTAGTCTGAAATGGTAATAAATCACAACCACTGATAAACTAAAACATGTTGCTAAAATAAAATAAAATAGAAATCCTACTTCTTACACTTTTATGATGAAAATAAGGGTTGAAAAATAGTGGCAATTACTAAGACAGGCAAGATCAATAACGAAGAAAATGCGCGAACGTTGCAACTCTCTGCCTCTTTTCGAAAGGGAATGAACAGCCTCTGCGAATTCCCTTGCAGAATTGCGAAATAAGAAGTGTTAGTAAGTCTGACGAATATTCTCTGCGAAAAAAATTATCACTCGATAATTTGTTCGCTGGATCTGCGAGAAAGGAAGTGAAGCCATGAAATTGATAACCAGAATGGCAGAAAAATTTAGGGATCATATCATTCCAAAAGTCTAAAAATGATTTGTCAATGAATCAAAAAATATTTTAATTTGTAGTTTGATTAGGGCCCGTTCATACTTAGTTGTAATTTGCAAACTCGCTCGAAATAGCATGGAAAATCAAGAGAGCACAAAAATAATGCAATCGCGCTCTCTTCACTTTCCATGCTATTTCAAGCGAGTTGCAAATTGCAAGTTGCATTGCAACTAAGTATGAACGGGCCCTTATTGATTTTCTGTGTAATTTTGATTGGGAAACACAGTGCAACTGAATTACTAAAGTTTAGTCAATATGACGAATTTTTAAATTTTCAAACATTAGTGATCAATTTTAGAACATTCAACGTTTTGCAATATTTCATAATTATATATTACCTAATAAGTCATAAATTTAAGAAAAATCACGAACTATATAAAATTTCGAAAATGGCATTGAATGAGGACTAAATCAGAAAAGCAAACAAGAAATCTCATGGAGATAAATGATTAAAAACCAAGACAAAGCAAAGTAGTTTTGTATCCATGAATATGAATGAGCTTGTGCCATCAATAATACAAACATCGAAATGCATTAACCCACAAAAGCGTTGTGATTTGTAAAATTGCCTTTTTGACATCAAGTGGGGCCTGTAAAATTTGGCCTTTCAACATCTCACATTAGTCAGTGGGAGAACATTATAGAGAATATCTCGACCTTCAATAATTGATTCTGAAATCTGAGAATTGCTTTCAGTCAAACATCATAATCATAACATTGTGCAAAGATTATATCATTTACAAGAAAATTGGTGAATAATTGATAAAATTCGAGTTAAATTAAAAATTTCAAAGAAAAATCTCTCCAAGCCTTCCGTAAGTAAAGAGAAGATTTATAAAAAAATAAAAAATACAAATTACAAATTACAAGAGTATGTGCACTCGATCATGTTCATTAACGAAAGCAAGCCACGTCTTCTTTACTTTCAAGTTATATGTATAACGGAGAAATATTTCAAACGACGTTGCTTCTCTCTCGCTTTCCTTCCTCCTTTTGTCTAGTTTCCTTTCTGGAGAGAGGAGAGAATTCTCTTCTGTATCGAAGCATGGGGTCAAAATAATATATTTTTTATAACGTAAAAAGAGTGGGGAGTCAAATGATGGCAACTTGAAAGACGCCTAAAATTGGGATACTGTATTTTGGAACTATTAAGACGCAAATTTGCCCTGCCCGCTGCCCCCGAAATCATTGATATCTGCAAAAGTTCTGCATTCAAGGGACCTTCGTTAATGAGCATGACTGAGCGATGTGGAAATGAATTACAAGAAGAGAAATGGAAAAAAATGCTGGCCCTGAGAGTAGAAAGTGGATGGCGAAAAATGGATCTTTACAGAAATAAGTTTTCTGGATAATGAGAGCAAAATTGTATCCTGAAAGCGAGTGTCGGTAGTATAGTGGTAGTGCTTCACATGCTAACCGGGTTGTAATCCAGTATGCGTTTGCTTTCCAGGCTCGGGTGATCCAAATTCGCTCGGACCTTCTCAGGGGCGCTACAAGAAAACGGTAATGCTGCTTCTAACTCTGCACATCCACTGCAATACAATCGGCACTTTAGTGGCACTACCACAATTTTTGGAAATCTCATTATTGCATTATCGTTGCTTTCTATGAAACAGAATGGAATAATCACTTATTTTGCCTGCGAAATTCCGAATTGGCGTCGGTGGCTAGTAATTGGCAGTGCGCTACAGGATAATTCAAAATCGCAAACAAAAGTGCGTTATACGTGGCATTTGAGTATTTATATCTATTCAGATATGGAATCGAGCGCTACAATAAAACGGCGTCTGTTTCATTTCGTGCACTACTGCATTACGTCGGCATCAAAAATAGCCACCGCATACAATCGCTCTTTTTGATTTGATATAATCATTGGTTTTATTTTGAAGACCTCTTGCATTAGCTACCCTTAAGCTCCTCTTACCCGGGTGTATTTCATTGTGCATAAAAGCTTTTGCGCGCAAAGGTACCACTTTTATGCGCAACGATCGTTCCCCCTCTTACTCTTTTGTAAAAGCTACCTCTTTTTCTGAAAAATAGCATGGAGAAGAGAAAAAGTAACTTCTACAAAAGGGTAACTAATGCAGAAGACCATTTTGAACAATTTAGTTTCAAATATTTTTATTCTTTTCGTAAAAAATCTCTTGAAAATAAATATCTAAACATTAGTTGCAACAATTTTGAGCAAACGTAAAGTGAGTTGTTCTGACTTGAGGAAGTTTGGCATCTCTCGGAGATAGCCGATGAATATGAATAAGGAAATAGGAAAATCTGAATCTGATATCTAGACTCTAGTTTGATATTTCCATGAAAAATAAGAACTTTGAAAGTATCATGACACTATGAAACTCGAATAGAAACAAATTAATATCATGATACTTCCAAAAATGATGTAGTGTTTCGAAAGACTGATTGTGCAGCTCATAAATCTCTCTACAAAGCATTTCTAACGAGATACAGCCAACGGTTATGAACATAGAATTGTGGGTTGAAGTTGATATTGAAATAAAACAATACTGATTAAGATCATGGTTCGGGACTGAATTAATGATGCGTGATTTTCATCTGATTCGAAAGATATATGAACAAGAAACTCTTCTTAAAATAATATAGAATAAATCTTTTTATAGAATTTTAGAAGCATAAACTTAGAGAAAAATGATAAAATCTACAAAGTTACCGTAATCCCTTGTGTCGCATTTTGTACGCTGTAACGTTCATCAAATGAAAATTAGATCTTAAATGCAAAATATCACTCACTCTTTCATGTTTATTAACGAAGAAAATTTCCCTGCACACTGATTGCAAGTTGTCAGTGGGTGTGGCTAAAACGTTATACATACCGTATCAATTGTAGGCCCATTTCAATTTAGTTTTCGAAATGAACTATTTGGTGCCTATTCCACCCCCTACTCGTGATTATGAATGATTCTGTAACATTTTGAATCATGTCGCATATCTACCTTCCTTCGTTAACGAACATGATAGAGTGTCACTGTTTTTCTTCAAAATTCAATAAAAAAGAAGTTTAATGAACGTTACGCGTTATGGCATAGTCAGAAGTGCAACAAATGGCTTCTGAATCAATCGACTGATTTAAGGCTTCCTTTCTGTCTGTTCTTCTACGACGAATTTTTGACCTTCTTCGTCTTCTGCTTCTTCTTCTCTTCACCGCAGACGTACTCAACTAATTGAGGTATTTGGCCATTTCGGTGATAATTATCGATATGCTGTTCACCTTAATTTAAAACGTTGTGCATCATTTATAACCATGAAGTGCCACCATTTCGTTTGCTCAAAGTAGGAAAAATCAGTTGATTCTTAATTAATTCTAACTTCATCCACAAAAATTTTCGCAAAGGAAGGTTTGTAAAACTGAGGGAAATATTGCATTTCTCGAAAAAATGATGATAATTCTTATAGATTATTCCATGAAATGGTTCACTCATTTCAGAAAGTGTATAACATAAATTCAAGATAATTTCATTGGCCCCCTGTATTTACAGACGACTCTTTTCTTATTCCTCCTCCACTTTTCCTACTCTCCCTCTTCCCGTCTGTAAATACAGGGAGCCAATTTCATCCAATCATTATTCGAAATTTTCATAAATGACTTACTTCCAATGAATGTACCACAAATGAACAAATAAGGCATTCCTTTGTGAGCAGTCAGCTGGTGCAGGTGCTTCTGCACAGCGGCTGGCCGATCGATCTGCAGATCGTATTCTTCGAAAAAATCAATAATCACATGACGTCACCTTATCAACATAGAAGGAAACGAGCGGCAGTCCATATTTGTCCCTCAGCAATGTCTCCAATTGTCGAGAGCTTTCCGACTTCGAATCGATGTAAAATACGGCTGGCAATTTACGGATCTAAAATTGATGAAAATTGTGCGAAGATCAATCTGATATATTATCTAAAGTAAAATTCTACAATTATGCATTTCGTCTGTACTTATGATGTCAATAAAATGAATACTTCATTACTATTCATTAGAATGGACGAATTATGACTTTCCAAACTTAGGAGTGAAAATTTTCGAAACAAAATATTCAACATTTCTTCTAATAACTATGATGTAAAGTATGCAAATACATCTACACTCAAAATAGCGATAATTTGTAAAAAAAAAGAAAAAGAAAAAAAAGTCGATCGAGAAATATTCAGACCTGTTGCGTGAGTGATTGAATTGTAGTGGCAGTGGATTGTCCAGTCTCGCTGCTTGTGCCTGCAGGCTTGGGTGCAGGTCTAGGTGCAGGCCTCCTTGGCTCACCAGACGAATTGCCTGATCGAGGTCTGACCGTGGAGGGACGGGGACGGGGTCGAGCGGTTCGAGGGGCAACTGTGGAAGGAGCATAAATGGTTGGTGGAGCCGTTGCTGCAGGCGGTGGGGAAGGAGTAGAATAGGCTACGTAAGTTGGCTCGGGCTGAAATTTCTGGTTGAGCACTTTTATTAGAACATATTAGCAGATATTCTATCTTCAATTCCGAAACGTTCACCTCGTCTCATTTGTTGCTCTTTGCGCTTTTATAAATGTTGATTGAAAAATATCTTTCAGAAGATTTTCATCTTCTGTATTCTCAAAATACTATTCTTACTGGTCTGATAAAGCTGCGATATCGTTCAATTCTCGAATTTTCAATCAAGCTTTACTTTCAATTATCCTAGCAAATTTATTTGAGTTGTATTCTTCAAAAACTCCTCCTTACCTGTTGTCCATAAACCTGCCCATTGTCTTCAGTGATGCTGTTGCTGTTGATTTGCTGCCCTCCAGCCTGATAAGTCTGCTGCTGAGCAGTTTGTTGCGAAGGATATATGGGTGCTGGTTGTTGAACGACTTGATGCACTCCCTGCTGCTGTGGATGCACTCCATGTTGCTGTGGATGTACTCCATATGGTTGCTGCTCGTTAGAAGATTGAGTTGCTACATATCCACCGTTCGAAGAATAAGTGTATACCTAAAATAAAGCTGGACTTCACTTGGTAAAGCAATAAATCTGACAAAATTTCAATGATGCAATTATACAAGAGAGTTGAGACAATGCACCTCATTTGAAATGGCAGTTTTTGAATTTTCCGTGAATCAACCTAATGAAATTTCGAATATTATTGTCAATTGATGTTATTATTTCTAACTCTACGAATTTATCAAAAAATGTTTAGAAAAAGTACTAAAGCATTCCAAAAATAACATTCATTTCCAAACTTTTATGCGTTACTAGATTTCTTTGGAAATATTCGATCATTTTTCAGAAAGAATTCAAATACTCGATGATAGGGAGGGGTTGCATGAAATGAAGTTTCCAGTTTATCGAATATGATATCGCCAACGATAAACTTAGACAAAGATATTGTGCATTATTCGTTCGCAAGAATAATCATCATATTCGAAATATTTTACCTGCGGTCGTGGAATTCCATTTTTGACAACCTGACTGATTGCAGCTGTTTGGTAGTTACCATTTGCCGACTGCACTTGGGCTTGCTGCGATGGATAAACATTGTAGTTGGTTGGTTGGGGTGCAGCAGGAGCAGGTGCGGGTTGATAGGGCTGTTGGGGCTGCTGAGGAGCGGTTGGGTACGAATTGGGCTGGGGATAGGAATTGGGTTGTTGAGGATAGACCTGCTGGGCTGGCTGTGGCTGGGACTGAGGTTGAACTTGGACCTGCTGCTGTTGCTGTTGCACTTGAGGCTGGACTTGTTGCTGTTGATGAGTTTGAGAAGAATAGATTGAATAGGTCGGTTGTGGGCTCACATAGGTCTGGGCTTGGTAATTAGGATTCTGAGTTTGGTACCCCTGCTGTGTCTGCTGCGTGCCATAGCTCTGCTGCTGCTGCTGTTGCTGAACAACTGCAGGAGCTGGCTGGCTTGAAGCATAAGAGGAAAGACTCTGGACACTTTGGACGGTCTGCTGCTGCTGCTGCTGCTGTTGAGCAGTTGGCTGGACTTGAGGTGCGGGATAGATGTTGTACTGCTGGACAGGTCTCTGTTGCTGGATGACCTGTTGCTGATTGGCAGCAGTGGCGTATTGCGTGTTGTAACTGGAGTATTGTCCTGGAGTGGCTGCATTGCTGAGTGCATAGGCTTGTTGCTGAGCCTGGGCAGAGGCAATCGATGGCTGTGGCTGATAGCTGGTCGATGTGGCCGTCGGGTAGGACGACTGCTGGAACGCGGCTGACTGCTGTTGAGCTTGTTGTTGGGCGGCCTGAAATTAACAACCAATGATTCCTGGAATGAAAATCAACTTTTATTTTTGTCAGTTATGAAAACACATAGTCTCTAGATATTAGAATTGTGAGGTTTCAACTGGATTCAACAGAAGTGAATCAATAATTTCATGTCCAGCTTTCTACTAGTAGTTATGATATTTCAAAAATATTGAAATGTGAACAACTCTGAGTTTCTCATCATTCTTCCCAATCAAAAAACTCTTTTCAGGAGGCGATGATATTATATTTATATAACACAGTAGAAGTAAAATTGAGAAAATCTCTAATTTATCCCAAATTTGATTGGAATTACTTAACGCTAGATTTTTAATCACTCCTATCAACGCCTGCCACTAGTTGCTTAGAAATAAGAACAGTACACAATTATACCTGAATGACTTGTTGAGCAGCAGCTTTGCCCAGGTCACCAGGGAGTTGTATTCCATAAGCCTTCTGCAAGATGTCCAAGTACTGATTGTATTTAGCGAGGTTCTGCTGATCGATCTGTCCCGCATAAGACTGTCGCTGTGAGCCGATCGGCTGCCTGCCCTGCACGAATTGCTGGGCGAAGTTCGCAGCGCTGTAATCATATCAATAATTGCTTTAAATTCAGAGTTAAGTGTCACATAAGATATAAATCAGGCAATCCAGAAGCCATGTGATATTATAGCACAGCACATGGCGAAATAGTGTGAAAAAAAGATTCCTAAAACTATCATTCCATCCCTACTTTTTCTCTGACTCGTATCACGATATCATACAGCTTCCAAATAGCCTTTAAACTGTATTCACGAATATTGTACCTGGTTGCATAGGCACTGGCTGCTGCATTCGCTGCGAGTTGGTTTGGATAGAATGAATATTCCGCCGAGGTGGGCACTGGACTGGCTGATTGAACTTGAACTGCAGATGGATTGGAGGAGTACTGCAGAGTGGCTGTGGCTTGTGGCTGTTGCTGTTGCTGAGCGTAGGAAGAGAAGCTCATTGACCCTGTCGAAGGATCGAATGTGAAGCTCTGTGGCAGAGAGATCGAGCCGTAAGAGGCAGGTGCAGCTGATTGCTGCTGTTCGGCTGAGGTAACCAACGACAAACCAGCTGATGGGTCTGAAGTATGAATATAGACTCTCTACCGTTACGCTTGAAGAATATCATATCACTGACAAAATTTCAAACGTTCAGGATATAATATACATGTTAGTTAATGGAGCCCTTCCTCTTCAAAGAAGAAATTTGCCTAGATTGATTAAATCATAAGCATGAATGACGACTATTATAGATTTATCGTCTATTAAAATTTCAGTTAATTATCAAATTTACAAATCATTTTGATCTGATGATTGCACACGGAAATTTAGAGAAAGTGACCTGTCAACATTCATACTCACGAATGTAAATATTGTCTGTCAAATGCGCTTACCATAGTTGTATGCTGCCGTTGTGTATCCATATGGATTGCTATAGATGTTCGCTAAAAGAGGAGTATGATTGTTTGACTTATGATGCCATACAAATGTGGATGACAGTGAATGAATTTACGCGAATAGAAATTGATTTACTGTTGAATAAATGAAGATTTTTGAAAAAAAAAAATAAAATTCTGCATCAATTCAATCACTGATGGCATTTTTGTGGGTTGAACTGCTCGAATTTTCTTCTAACAAATTTCTCATCAATAGATATCTTGATTGGACAGAAATGCTCACTCATTGCCCGGAGGAAAAATCACATTCTTGTCCCCGAATTATCGCTGATTGGATGTTGTATGATTATGTGGATTGCATGGATTGTGATTGCGTGTAGGTGTGCAGAGAGGTAACGGCTATTGTTTATCTGCGCACTCGATTTGAGGTGTTGGCAAATGAAGTGGCAGCTCTCTGCCTCTCCGCGTGAACAATCAGCAATCAACAATCAGGAATGAGCGGTGCATTCTTTGACAGAAGATGAGCGACGAATGATGTCTCTCTCTACTCTCTACAAGTACCGACTGTCCGAGGTATTTTTTCGGCCTACTTCAAAAGTGTTCGTGGAAAAAGTAGTTAGCGTCATCAAGTGAGACAATGAAAGAGCATAGGAAGATGATCAATATTGCTAGCTTGTACTAAACTATTTGATAAGATGACATTTTTCGGCAAATAAGAATATGCAGTATACAGTATGACGTCATCTCTTCGCAAATCGTTTTCATTACATCTTCTTCTTATTCCTGAATATGAAAAATGCGAGTTACAATAATTCATTTCTTCTAGGTTACTTTTGAAGATCATCTCCTCCTGCATGTGACTGTGTCAATGTGTTTGATTGAGATGGAGTGCGTCGAGTCAGGGCCAAAGAGGCAAAAGCGTGCTGTTATTTCTCTTTTGGCTGTGGCTCTCCGTTTGACACTTCTTTCGGGAGCTGAGATTCAAGGAAAGGAGAAGGCAGAGGACAAGAGAGAAGAGAAGAGAGGAATGAGAGATCGTGTGAAGACTCTTCCAAACGAGAGCTACAGATAGGCAGACAGAGAATGAAACAGAAACAGAGCAGAGACAGACGAGATGAAGCAGGATTGCATCCATCTCATTCACTCATTGCTCCGAATATCCATCCATTCTGAAGTGAACCGTTTATAGCCCCGATCGCTCCAAAAATAAGGCAATCGATTCGACTCAAGATCAAGAAGAAAAGGATAGACATACAGATAGTCTTTGCATGGTTGTTTGATAAAAGGAAAAAGAAACAAATGATATTAAGAATTCTATTCTGATTTAGAGAATGGAATGATGCAATCAAATTTCTCTTTACCTTCGTGAAAAAACCGAAGAATGCATTGCGCATAGAAGTGAAGAATAAGAGAAGGATTGAGCTATGCTTCATGAAAAACAAAGATAAAGCTCATTTTCACTTTGAAATTTTCGAGCGCCTCTTCGAAAAATGCAATATTTACCAAAGTGCCCGTGAATTACATGCAGATAATAGAAAGGAAAACAAAGCAAAGAGAAGAGGAAAGAGTGTTGTCGATGGAGAGAAGGGAAGAAAGAAAGAGATAAAGACAAAGAAGCTCTACAGAATGACCGAATGAACGAACAGAACAGCTTCAGTTGCAAAGAGCGAGAGCAGAGACTTTGTTGAAAAGCGGAAAACTACCAAACAGATTTGTTCGCAAATAGCAAATAGCTAAACACAAACAAATACCAAAACAGATCAAGCTAATTGGGAAAAGAACAGCAATCGATTGAATGAGGATTCTGTGAAAATTTTTAAATGCGTTACAAATTAAAACGAAATAGTCGTGACTTGAAAATGAAAGGTTTTGGGTAAGAATAAATTTGGAAAGTAAGATTAGTTCAGAAATTGTTTTTATCATAACGCTAACGATTATGCAAAACAATGCTCCTTCATTCAAAAATGTTTAATGCGAACTCATTTCATTGGGACATTTAGGAAGTATGAATCATTCTCGATGCAATTCGTTATTGGTGAGTCGAGAAGAAAGTTTTCAGCTGATGCACGATGAAGAGGTATTCATTGAATTTTGCAGTTATTCATTTCAGATACGAATGCTAGAGATGGGATATGAAGGAATAAATATTGATGATTTTGCATAAAGAAAGCAAAACGTCACTCTTTGCGCATTGTATGGATTTGTCAAGAATGATAGAAGGAGAGTTTATACGCTATGAAGACCATACAGAATTAACGCAAAGTGAAGATACTGAATGTAAAAAATGATATTGCGTGACTTATGCTATCATAACTATTCGGATTCTTAGATTAGACAAGAAAGCTGTTAGCAGGTTACTGAAGTTGACGCAAGTATAAAATAATAAAGGCGCTCATGATGGACGAAAATTATTAATGGATCAGGGCTTCAAAAAGCCTCGAAGTTTAATGTCATCGACAAACAGTAATCGAGTTGATCCCGCAACTCATTCAAATGGCTGTCGGCATTGTAGAGGTGTAAAGAGGAGTACTCGATGAAAATCGAGCAGTTCAGACAGCACAAGAGTGCCATTGCCTGTCTATGGACAAGGCAGACTATGAATAGTGAATGGGGGATGATTACCTGTAACAATGGGTAAATAATATAAAAGCGGCAAGACGAAGGGTCGCATTCGAGAAGGCGAAAGGAGCGGAGGGAGGGAGGGGAAGGGGTCGAAGTGCAGGGCAAATGGTGGGGGATCGAGTGCTGATGGAAGTTCGCCTGAAAAGAGACGGGATGAGAAAAGGAGATACAGGGGAGCTGCAGAAGAGGAGCAGCAAGGTGTCGAAAGCCTCCCTGAAGGGGAGGGGGGGAAGAGAAAAGAGACAAAGACAGCCAGACAACGAGAAAACAAGGGCGGGACAATGCGCGCACAGGACGCAGGCCGCAAATGTGCAAGACGCAACGAGGGGTGATTCAGGAGGAGAGGGAGAAGGGAGAGAAAAGCTGATACGTTCTCACAACTGAATGACTGACTGGGAGAGGGACTGGGACTGGGACTGAAATGGCCGGACACGGAAAATGCAGCACAACAGCACAAGGAAACTGAACAGTGAAAAGAGCGGGAGGGAGAGGGAGAGGGAGAGGAGGGAAGGGAGACCAGGCAGAGAACTCAAGACTACATAGAAGCTGTGAAGTGACGAAATGGAAATGCAAATCAAAATGAGCAGGACCGAAAAAAAGCCGTTCAAGCAAGGGGTTTGTCTATGTCAAATTCAGGCAAAATAAAAATTAAAAAACAAAATATTAACTTCAATTTTAGTCCTCATCGCCATGCGACGAATTTATTGACTTCAATATTCCCATTGATCTTCTGTTAATCTCATCCTTTCGGATAAAAAAAATTATCGTAGCCTATGGTTGTTCTTCAAAGACTTCAAGATTTCAAGATGGAATTTCGATAATTATCAACTTTCGTTGAAGTTGAAAGGCTTTGTTGATTTTCGAAGTCATGAATTTGTAACCCAAATATGTTTGAATATAATTCGTACTTTCGATACTCTTTCAAAACCGCTTCTAAATTTGAACTTCGACCATGATGGACTCTGTGCAAGATTTCTTTCCATCCTTCTATTTGATCTCGAATCAAAGGAAAACGATCAATTTGCAACTTTGGCACCTTGCAACATTTTGATATGATTGATCCGGGGTCGTTCTCATTTGTGGAGCCGAAAATAATCCTCTCGATCAAATGTCTAGCAGGTTGGACATAGAGTTTATGCTTCCGACTTGTTGAATAGCCATGCACATCTCTCTTCATTGTTCTGTCGTTTTTTCTTGACCTTTTCTCCTTCTTCCATGTTTCTTGTTGGGTGTGTTTTCCTGCTTGTTTCCTCGTTTCATTCAGTGTGTTTGTTGCATTGTATTGAATGTCCAGTTGAAGCAGAGGAGAGGGCCAAAGACAGAGGCGACAAATCGGAGGAAGACAAGCGGAGAAGAAGAGAAACTGTAAATTCGAAAGAAGAGCTGGAAGAAAAGAAGACGATCCTGAAAGGCGACTGTTTGAGGAGGGAGATTGAAATTCGACGAAATGCGAGGAAAAAAGGCAAACGGAGAAGACAGGAGGGAGGGGGAGAAGGAAACCAAAGGGCAGCTAATGCCTAAGTTTGGACAAGAAGGAGGGAATTGACCGAGTGAACTGCGAATATTCTCCATTCCGCGTTCTGCTTCTTCTCTTCGATCTAATCATCCTCTAATCGGCCCGCTTATCGCACTCGTGCGTGTTCACTTCACCGCTTATCTGCACTGCTCCTTCTCAAATTCTTTCTGCTTCGTTTCAAACACCTTCCAATTCATCTCATGTCCGGTTCGTCACGCAAGCAGTCGGCCAACAACAGCATTGTTTTGTGATGTGCCGCCGTACAGAAGCAGGCCATTTCGAGAATCAGGAAAATACGCGAACAAACTGTTCTCCGGAACTAATTAGCGATGGCCGAAAATGAAGAAGGAAATCGAGAGACGAAGGAGGGGCGGTACATAATGGACTAATGAATTGATGACGCACAATACATTATTCCAGAAAATTTGGTGCAGCATCGTTGCATATGTATTGTATTTGTTTGCTGTTTGATATGGCTAAATAAGTAATGTAAATTTGCTGCTAATAAAGTAGCGCAAACATAAAAAGTTAGAAAAAAATGGAAATTTATACAAATAAGTTACTGATTTTTAATCTGAATCTTCAATTAATGTTCTAAATTAATGAAGATCTTCATGTGATAACAGTGATAATGTATAAACGAAGCCAGATTATGATTTTTTTTTTCTATTTTTTGTCCATTATCAATATAAAATATGATATACTGTAATTTTTAAATTTATTTACATCATTTTAAGAATCATCATAGATAATAAGTACCCGATAAACCATAACTGAATGAAGAATAAGTTATATTTTGGAATTAGTATTTGAAAATGAAAAAGATATACTCGATTTACTTTACACTCGACTTTTCAAAATTGCATTTACTGAATAGGCATTGCGCTGACAAGAAATCTAGAAAACTAGACTTTTCTTATTCTTTTTCTTTCTCGACAAAACAAGACTGCTCTTTCCTATTGTTTCTTTTCAAACAAACAGTATTCAAAATGAAAAGTGGAAAAGTGCGACAATATCGTTTCCATTTCAAGTGACAGCGATCATTTGATTTTTCAAAATAAATCTAACTTGTCGTGATCTGTACCATTGTTTCCGTTTTCTTCAACCATCTAATCTTTCTTATCCAAGCCAAAGAGTTGGTCGATGAAATGAGCAACATTCCGTTGACTGAAATTTCGCATAGACTATTTTATGATTTCTATAATCATAATGAAAATAAGTAACTTCAAAAATAAGCAATTTAAGAAAATACGAACATGAAGGAGAGGATTTCTTAACCCTCCTAATTATACATATCATTCGATCAAGCTGTGGAGATGCGTATTTACAGAGTATCCAGAAAGTGCGCATGTCTTTAGTTAATTTATCATACGCGTTTTTTATTTTCCAAAATGCATATTCTTGTAGAAAATATTCAGGTTTCACGAATGAAAAGAAATTCATTTTGATAGCATGAAAATGAAAAAGGGTGCAGAATTTTGATACAATTACCTAGATAGAAGTCTCTTCTCTGTGACATATCATTCACCTTATCCTCGAATCTGCTTCTTTCAAATATTCTCGCATTAGTTTGGCATATTTAGTAAAGATATTTGAAATAATTCACAATCGTTCTAAATGCTACCTGGGCGGGTGGAAAGGAGTCAACTCGAAGAGTCGATTGTCACGAATTGTCTCTGCCAATTTGGAGGGCGTGCAAAATAGAAGATGGTTCTCGTCTGCCATGGCTGTCGCTAATTCCATCTGAAATTAAAAAAAGATTCTATCTTGAATATCAAAAGACCGGTACTTGTAAACAAAATAAACGACACGTAATTTTATACATGAACATATAGAAGATAGTTAGGATGATGTAAGTAGCCAACTTAACGGTATTTCACTAGTACAAAGAATGATTTGAAGTCAATTTCGCATTACGCAATGAAGATTTTGCATGTTCAAATTTTCGCATAATTTGTTTTAAATTACACCGTTCTTCGACAATGTTAGGAAACAACAAACCTGATGATTATCCATAAGTCGTTCGTTGACGACCACGATGAATGGCTTCTTTGCCCGCAGCACGTCCAGACAGGTGCCTGCACCGCAGTGGCCTATCACTATCTGCAAATAATGTTGCTGAGCCGATAAATATATGCATGATTTGGCAGCTTTTATTATTTTGTTTGCATGAAATTGTGAGAAACCTCCTTGCCGTTACAGAAAATAAATAGGAAGAAACAACCCTCTTGATAAATGCGCATTTCAGCGTCTAATTTTGGCGAAATCGTCTTTTCCTTCACCTTCAATTTTCAGAAAAGAAGCACTGTAAAATTTAGAGGTGGTGGGGTTTTCTAACTCTTGCCATTCACAATTTATAGCTTTCGCAAATAATAAAATTTCAAAACATATTCAAAAGAATGACAAAAATTTATAATCCTATTTTCGGAAAAGTTTTTCTACCTTAGCGGTCCTGATGTCATCAGCAATGGAGTTCTTGTATCGATAGTAGCTGATCTGCATGTCTCCCCAACTGCCACGTCCTTTGTCCTCCGTCTCTGCTCCGCCAAACACGCGATTTCGCACTTCTTCTGTCAAGTTGGCAGCTCCTAAAAATGGTAAATTTTCGAAAAATTCACCTATTTTTAAAGAAGAATAGCATTGCTAGAAAAGCTAGTTAACCTTCAGAAAAATCTATGTCGTTCGTTTATCTTCAAGATTTGCTTCCAACTTACCGATTTGCAGAATCAGTTTCTTGATGCCGACTTGTTGCAGAGCGGAAATCGATTCTTCGGAAAGCACCTGCAATTGCAAGATTTGAAATTGCATGAAAGGGAGCTAAATTGAAGAGGAATAATATTTTGGTTTGGAAAAAAAGTTAGAATTCACGTTTTCTTGGATAAATTCAAATTGTCGCTAAAAATTTTAGCCATTTCTACCCCAGACAAAATCTTTCCTGACAGTATTAATGAAATTTGAGAAGCATTATTTTACAATTTATCGCATATCAATAGAAAAGTGCAAGGTAAATTCGACAACTTGTGCATTTTTTCCAAAATGTCAGGAATAAAAATATTTTAAATCCTGTCAAATATCCGACCGACCTCATTGCTGAGTTCCTCGAAGAGCGTGGTTCCAACTGTTACGAAGCAGGTCATTTCCCTTCTGCCTTCCCTAAAATGTTAGTTGATTGTGCTTCTAGAAATGTGAAATGACTAACGATACATTACATGTGATTTCAACACGCTATTATTCCCAATTAAAGAACCACGAACATTTCCACAGAATAGTTTATTCATTTGTCAAAATCGCTCAATGATTCAACACTCCAACAAATAAACTCATCCCACCAAATATAAAGACGCCAGACAAATCTAGAAAACAAAAGCAGCGAAGTCAAACCAACAAAAGGTGGATCGAATGGAGTTGGTATTGAAGTTGCTGAGAATACGAGATAAAATATGGTGGGACAGTTGAATCAAAAGAGGAATGGCGAATGAACATCATCAAATAGGAATAGCAAGGATATTTTTGTAAGGGGCCGAGTTAAAGGAAGAGGAAAGAAAAGCTAAACAAAAAGATACATAAAAGGGAAGGGGGAGAGGGGACAAGATCAATGAAAGGTAAACCAATAAAATAATGGAACCAGACAACAAATATTAAAAGGGAAAAATCTATCAGATAAAAATGAGCAAAAACGCTAAAACTTTACTTTATGTTTCTAATCTGAAAAAGCCTAGCATAATTTTAGGAGAAAAAATACAAAACGAAATCTATGAAAAGAAAACAACAAGATTGGGAATAAATGTGCTTGAATGAATGAGGGAATTTTAGAAAAGAAATCATAAATATTAATTTGAAGATCATAGATACCAACAACGACAACAAGGGGGCAAGGAAAATTGAAGAATAGAGATGGGAGGGAGAAAGAGAAAGGAAGAGGTGGAGATAACCGGATAAGGATTGGATATTAAAGACTTGTCTGCTTTATCCGACTGTCTGACTCCCTGCCTGTCTACATGATGGAGCATCTCTCAGCGGGGTCCTCTGCATTGGACGAGTCGCTCTCAGCCACGGTGATAGACGACATCACGTCTCCATTATCGCTCTCCAGGGTTGCCGAAGGATTCTCGCCCACAGGCCACTTCAAATTCAAACAAAATTAACATGTGTTGCTTCGAGAATCGAATTTTTGTAAGAGGAAATAAAATTTCCCAATTTTCGCTCAACTTTTCCAAGTAATTTGGGAAATCAGCGGCATCGTATAGCATAGTTTCATGCGAAATAGGATAGGGTTTTGTAGGGAAAAGAATCCTTCCCCGTAATGTTTGGTGTGCGCAGCGATGCAACTACACTTTCTCGCTTTTCGCATTTTAGTCGATTTTTCACAAGAGAAACATTCTTAAAAGTCTATATATTCTTTCAAGCGTTGAGATATGAAAATACTCACGTTATTCCTCTTCATGACGTAATGCTCAGGGGGCTGGTGCTTGCCGTCGGTAGCGTCCATCGAGTAGACAGTCACAGTCGAGTGTGGACCCAGCTTCATTCTGTTGTTGAAGGAATAGGTCGTCTGAAATTCGCACATTCTAATTTGAAGGAAAAGAAATCTAATACAATTCAGGGGCTCGCGAAATTTTATTCTTAATAAAAATCCACCTATTTATTTATTTATTTGTTATCCTTTGAAAATGGCATATTTCTCAGGTTTTCAGGTAAAATAGTAGATAAAGAAAAGTGGATAATTTCCCAAAAAGCCTATTCTAGAATTAGAGCTGTGTGGAATAACCTGGAGAAAGATATTTTTTCGCTTTCTCTGCTCTACGCGCGCCTTTTTCCTCCACTTTCCGCCTTCTCAGCATTCCGTTCAGAAAATTGTTGGAATGGAATACAGAGAAGACAGAAAGAAGAGAAAAGAAGTGTTTGGAGTAGAGAAAGAGAAAGTCTTCATCTGGAGCACTCTGCACATCCTTGTCTAGAATGTTCTATTCAAACCAACTTTCTCAAAATATCGGAAATATTTTTATCGTTCCAAATTTTCAAACCGACCTCCTTGTCTCCGGCAATGAGTTTGATCTTCCACTGTGCGATAGAGACTTCTTCGTCCGAGGTGTTTTCAATGCGCACCCAATCAGAGTTCTCGGCCACCTGCAATCAACACACTCGATTTCTCCATAGAAACATTGAAAAATCATTCACGCGTAGATTTATCCCACTTTTCCAAGGGGAGCCATTGGGAAAATGGTATAAAACGACACGCAGCCGCAAATAAAAATTTTTGAGGGATAAATATTCGAAATCACAATTTTCTCCAGAGTCATTTTAGGTAAATTCTTGATTCAAATGTTTTGTTTATCAAATCTTAAAATGCCAACCTCTGCAATTTCAATAGGTCCGTGAGTTTCTTTGTTGATTCTGGCCTTGTGGCGATGGAACTCGACGTCCGACTCCCCGTTGACCTCGTAGCGACGTCTCTTCACACCACGGCCTGCAGACTGAGAGCCCGAAGTAGACTGCGAGTGGAACGACACGTGGTGACGCGCGGCGCGGGGAGACTGACCTGCAGACAGATTCAGACGCGTCTCCTCCGACTGAAATGCATATTTTAACTCCTAGATTTGCAGAAAATAATAGTCGATTAGTTTGTGCACAAACTTAAGTGAAACGGAGATATTCCGAATTCAGTTTCAACATAGTTACAATTTGCTGGTTAGATTTCTTCGCCTCCAAAATGTTAAATAAAAAATTTCATTTTAAGAAATTGTTTGCGTTGAATGAGTTTTGAGCAATTATCTGACCTCAAGGAGCATTCTGTAGGTCTCCAGCTCCGCGTCCAGCTGCACCTTGATGTCGAGCAGATTAGCGCACTTCTCCATGAGTCTTTGGATTTCCTTGTTCAGATTCGAGATCTCCATATCCTGCAAATATCTCGTCATTCCGCTCTTCTCTCCGCACTGGACTTGCCTTGTGTCCCAGTCTGTCCTCGAACTCCCTCTTCTGATTCTCCAGGTCGGATTTGAGTCTGTCGACGACAGACTGCAAGCCGTCCACCTCGCGCAGCCTTGCACGCAGCGAGAACGACTCGGACATCGCTCTGTCGGCGCGCTCCTGCACTTCCGACATCTGCAAATCAAATCATAATTAAAGGAGGCTAATACTTTAACCCTTGTCAAGTCATTCAATAAACTTTTCAGCAAGACTTTCTCCTAAAAATACTACAAGGATTATCCAGGAAAAAATTTACAGAATGGATCAAGTTTTGATGACCTAGGAAAGGTTCAAGAATCTTCACATTGCTGATAAAATAGTAGTCCTAAAAGGATAAAATTTAGGTTTTACCACTGAGACTTGGTCAAAAAGACATTCTGTACCTTAGTCTTATAGTTGTCCTCGAACTGCTCTGCGAGATTGTTCCTCTGGACCTGGAAGTGTGCGCGCATCTCGGCCAACTGGTCCTGCAGTTTGTGAGCATAGTCCTCGCTGATCTGCTTCGCGTAGGTCGTCATGTCGATCTCCCTCTTGCGCGAGACTTCCTCCATCTCCTGCAATTCTTCCAACTCTCTCTCTCATTCATCTCTTTTTTTAGTCTGGCAAGCCTTATTCCTTGGAAATTTTTAAATGAAGAATTAGAAAACGAGCGAGAAAATCTCCCTTTATCTGTGCACCAAGACTGGACGAAAGTTTCGATTTTTTAAAGTAAAAAAATCACATTTCGATTTCGGATTTTCGAAATTTTGACTTTCGTTCAGCTCTGCTGTGCACAGTAAGGGAATCCAATTAGAAAGCTTCAAAAAAGAATAAGGGCTGTCATTCCGACTTCTTCCTTACCGCATCGTGCTGCGACTTGAGGAAAGCGAGGTCCTCTTCGAGACTCTTGACTTTCTGCTGAGCAGTCTGTCTCATGAGATGCTCGTCCTCGACCTGTCTCTGCAAGTCCGCCACCTGCTTCTTCAAGTCCTCGATTTCGTTCAGAGCATTCTGCAAGCAGATCCATTTAGTTTCGATTTTTGGACATTTATTTTTCGGGGAAAAAGGATAAAATTTTCTAGTATCATTTCTAAAGCTATCAAATAATGTCGTGTATTCATTAGGGATGGATAAAAAAATTTTATTTGCAAATTTGAACGCTCGATGTTTCGATTTCGTTAAGAAGTTTTGTCTCTTTCATTTTTTGATTCGTTTTTGATTTTTTTTTTCGTTTCCCACCTCGAGTTCGGACTGGAGTTTCTTGTTCTGTGCCTCGAGCTGCTTTTGCTTGGCGAAGGAGGAGTCGGACAGCGACTCGGCAGTCATCAGGCGGGCGCTCAACTGCAATCTTTCACTTCATCCCTTCCTTTCTCATGGCAGTTTGTAATTGACGGGATGATTTTTTCCAGAAAAAACTGCGCAACTTGGCAATACTCACTCCGTCAATTGTAAGCTGCCTTTCTTCCACTCACCGTCTTGACTTGTCCCTGCAGATCCTTCAACTTGGGCTCTGCTTCCAGTCTGTAGGCATTCGCCTTGTCCACATCCATCTGCTGTCTGGCCAGTCTCCCGTTCAGCCCATCGATCTCGCGCCTCAGTCTGTCCTGAAATTACTCATGTTCTCTTTTCCACTTGAGAAATATTCTGGATTTTCAATTCAATGCTTCATTTGAAGAAATTTTGGAAAACATTCCACAAATGTTTCCGACAAGAAAATTTTCACTGGCGATGAACAAGGATGATCTCGGTCTCTGCACATCCAAATTCTTCATTGTAACAGACAATTAAGCAAAGTTATTGCTTCACATGAGCATAATGAACAAGAATATGTGAAAGGTAAAAATTCACTAAGGAGGGGAAAGAAGATATCTTCTTAAAAAGCGAAGAAAAGTGTGTATTACTTCAAGATCTAAAGACGCTCCCGTTTATGGCAACTCATTATATGAGACCCTTTATTAAATGACGGGGGAGGATCTAGCATCTTTTTTCTCCTCATACTATCTCAACCTAACCTAATAATTTACCTATTAACTATACACACATCTCCTCGTCATTTACTAACAAGGGTTTCTCATCATATACGAATTGCCACCGTTCATTGATCTTCACAGCGTTCTTCATCACGTACCTTCTCAGCTTCAAATCTCTCGCCCATGTTGTTCTTCTCCTTCTTCTCGACGACCTCGATGTCCTTGATCTGCACGGTGAGACGGTTGTTCTCCTGTTCGAGATGACGCACCCTCTGCAACTCATCCAATCAATCACCCATTTCCCCCTCTTGGTTCTTCAACTCACGTCGATGTACTGAGCCAGACGAGAGTTCAGCCCAGTCAGCTGCTCCTTTTCCGTGTAGCGAGTCGTTTCGAGCGGATCAGCGCTGAAAACTCGCTAATTCAGAATTCCCTTTTATTAGCATACAGGTTTCAGTGTTAAAAGTATGACTTTCATGTGTGAGATACGAGTGTTTTTGAATTCAACTTTGGAACTATGAGCTAAATGCTGCTCAACAAAATGAAGTGCATGAATGTTCATAAAAAGATGTTCCTATCCTTCGATAAAATTGTACTTACTCGTAATAGAAACTTGTTTCATTTAAACTTTTGGAAAATTTCCAGTCCAATTGAATCATTTGTAGGGCGTTGACAGTGCGCGATTTATGAAGGGGTTTACGATGCAATGGATGTACATTTGCAAACAGTGAAAATGCATTGCACTGTCCAACACCACTGAATTAATTTAACGTTTTCTGCTGACTTACAAGGATCCATCCGAAGTGAAGGAGTAGCGAAAGGAGGTGGACGAGGCATCGTCCCCATTCGCGGCCGCAGCCGTTCCCTTCACCGTTTTCGCCGAACCACGCTGCTTCCTCGTCGAGGCCATTTGCAAAGTTGTTGGGTTACCTGCAAAAATTAGAATTTGGAAGAAAAATCGATGGGATAAAAGACGATTCATTCACGAGGAAGTCAAATTTTGGAGGAAACAATACAATACGGAATTGGTTTGAAAATGCCTTGCAGAGGAATGCTGTTCACAATCACAATCGATCGAGAATTTCGAAATTCTGAACGAAAACTGCTTTCGCATAAAACGAAATTTTACGAAAAGTCGAGAAAATCTTTGAAACTGAATGATTTCGATCAGTAAGTGCAGAAATAGGCTAGATTCACGTTGCACGAAAAGCAGATAAGGGGTGACAACTCATTGATGGAAGATGTGCAGAGAGGGAGGACAAGGCAGGGAAGAAGGAGAGGGACCGTTGAGACCTTGAAATTGTCGAAATGGGGATGAATCGGATGGAAATGCAGAATGCAGAATGCGAATGCGAATGCGAATGTGAAGACAGAACGACAAGGGAAGGAACGGAAGAACAGAACAGAACAGACAGCACCACAGAATTGCAGAGGGAATGAAGAATTCAAATGGAAAAAACAGCGCCAAATCAGAGAAAACTCAAAAAGAGGAGGGGGAGAGAAGAAGAGGGAGGGGGGGATCGATTGAGCGAGAAATGGCTGGGCCGAGCAAGTGGGAGAGGAGAGAGAAGATAGGGGGAAAACGAGAAGGGAAGATAAAAATGAAACTGCAAAAATAGGAACTGTGTGACGTAGGATTGAACGAAATAAATAAAGTAGTAGAATATTCGGCTGCAGGTTGAAAAAAAAGTCGAATATAGCGAAATATAGATGAAAAATGAGAGAATGCATGAAACAAAAAATTGTGAGAGAATAACAGACTGATGAATAACGAGAATAAATTATCGAGTGATTGAGAATCGGAATGAAAAGAGGCAAAGCAAGCAAAGTGATGGCCTTCAGAAATGCCAAAGGGAGGACAGAAGAGGAGAGGTGCAAAATGGAAAGGGCTAATGCTGCGACAACAAGTCGTAAACAGGCAGAGGGAGGGAAAATATTGAATCGCAGAATGGCTGAAATCAACTGAATGCAGATGTAGAAAATACTAAAACGGGCAAACCAAGAGACGAAAACAGTGCCGACAACATGTACAAGAGTTGACAGCAAAATCATTTCCGTCTCTTTCTCGCCACTCTCTTCAAACATCGCACTCTTCCACTCATAGTTTTTTCGCAATTTGTCTTTGCCAATTTACTCTCGAAACATTTCGAAAATACCTGCCTTTGATGATCTACCATCAATAGAAATGGAAAAAAGCGGAAAATGAAAAATGTAGTCTTCTTGCCAATAACTTCAAGAAGAAAAACTTGTCATTAGATTTCAAAAAGACAGAAAAACTCTGTGGTGCGTCTATTTTAGGGTGGGGTTGCAAAACGTTTAAAAAAATTAGGAATTTCAAGAAGCTCACTTATCATTTTCTAGACCCATTAGCGAATTTGATCGTTTTTAATATTATTTTCTGCATCTAGGATGAAATATGCTTGAAAATACCGTACGAGTGCGAAGTAGAAAAATATTTTTCCCAGACCTGCAAATAAAAACCTGCGGGCGTGATTTTTGGAAACTTTTGCAAAAGTGTGGGTGCGGATCCAAAATTTAGGAAAAGTTGCAAGTCGGATTTTTCCCTGAAAGTTTCCGGGGGAAAATTGAGAAAAATCTTCCTTTCCTTCTGATAATTAGCAGAATTTATGCGTATAGCATACAGGGTCGTAAAATATGCGACGCCTTTCTGTTTTCAATTTTCGAAAAAAACGAAGTGAATAAATGTTAGACAACAAAAAATCGATAAAATGATAAGCAAAAACGAAAAATGAAAATGGGAGAAGAGAAAGGAATTTTGCTCGGCAAAATTCTGCGTTGTGAAAGGGATGAAATGTCGCTGACTAACAAAGAAGAAAATAAGAACTAGGCAACGAGCAGAGAGAGGAACGAGAGAGGGCAGGGGAGAGAAAATGACACCGGAAGAGGGACCCCGCAGGCAAATCATAGACGGTGTATCAGATTGATGCCTCAAGGACTAGGGAAGGTTATTAAATGCTAATCAAACACGATCGATTTCTTACAATTTGATGAACATCGGAACTGAAATTGAGAATTCCGGACTTGCGATGCAGATGCATATTTTAGCAGCGGGAATTAAAAGTTTCGGAGTGTGCGATACAAGGGTAACAAAAGAAAACAAATGAAGAACGAATCGGACGCAACTGGCAGCCGTAGGTGCACGAGAAATGAACAGAAATGCGAATGAATGAAAAAGGAAGAATGATAATTGATTTTTCGCCAAATGAAAAAATCGCCAAGGAGAAAAGAAATTAAGGTACCAATTGACGACAGATAAAAAGTGGAAGAAGATAAGAAAAAATGTAAAAAAGGACAATTTTGCAAATTTTAAATGTTTTAATTCAAACTGATAATATTCGATATCTAGACAAAAATGTTGTTAATAAATAATCTCTTTCCTATAAAGTGGTATCTATTTGCGTGTCAAGATATGCATACTGAGCAGGGTGCAATAAAAATGTCATCTCATACATGAAACACGAAATACCAAGCTGAGAGGAATAGAGAGCGATAGAGCAACCATTCAGAGGAAGAGAAAGAAAGTTAGAGTCGAGATGGGTTTGACAGGTTTGAGACGAGAATAGATGAGTGGTGAATTGCACACGCAAATAAGGCAGAGAAAGGACTGTACACAAAGGGAGTGAGGGAAAGGACACGGTCTCGCAAAAGGCAAACAATTTGCACTGCCCCAAATGCCCTTGCAATGCCATTCAAGGAGAAATCAAGGGGAGGCAAGATAACCAAAGAGAAGGAGAGTAAGGCTGCACAAAGGTCGTCGCTGAATTGCAAGAGGAAAGTGGAAAAAAACGAGAAAATCAAACGAAAACAGAAAAAGGCGGCTTTTTTACAACTCGTACGACTCTATGGCTCTTTGATAGCTGCGAGATACGTTCTCGAGGGAAGAGCCAGAGAAGAAGGCAACACGCCGAACGACAGCTGCAGAGTGCAAAGGAAGGAGTGGGAAGTGAGACAGAGATAAAGAGGGGAGGATGATAAACAACAGGGCGTGTGCAGATACATCACACAGGGAGCATGAATGAATAATCATAACATTCGAGTGAATTTGGCGGGAACAATGAATGATGAAGTGAGGTTTGTGGGCAAGTGTATGGGAAAAATCTTTCTGAGGTGAAGATCAATCGAAATCCATATCGAACAATGAAAATCAGGAATTATCTTTACTTAAATAGCTAAGACAAATTCATGGTAGATAGATTGCATTTCCGAGCAAAAATAAAACTTTCGATCCTTCGCATGTCAATAGAAAGATGGCCAAAATTTAGGAGGAATAAGTTTCGGAATATTTCTGACGAAGTTCAGCCTTTCGTTGAGTTATTTAAATGTGCATGCATCTTCATTAAATTTGGCTAAATATAATTAAAGAAAGAAAACCACTAAGTAAATAAACATATGTACAAAGGAGCTGTATAGTCTGTGAGATGAATTTCTGTAAACAGGCTGGTATTTGGTCGAGGATGAGACATTGCATGTGGAATGCCGAAGGAGTGAGAAATGAGTGAGAATCAAGGGAAAGGACTCATTTTGGCGCCCGCCTTGCATTTGGCTGCTAAATAAATATCTCTAGCTGTGCTGAACAGGCCGATAGAGCTGCACATTCCCTCGCTCAAGGAGGTGAGAAATTAGAAGATGAAAGGAAGGGAATGCATTGAAAAGTACAGAATTTAGAGAATTAGGAATAGTGAAGAAGAGATGAGATAATGTGCAGGATGAGGAGAGTGAAAGAATTAGAAGAGGGTGAAACTCGTTGATGGGCGCACAGACCAGCTGGAGAAGGGAATGGAATGGGAATAGCGGCTGAGGACCAATGGCTAATACTAGACACAGATCGGAAGAGGAATGAAATGAAAGGAAATGTATGGAATACTGACAGAAACAGATTGCAGAGAGCCATCTGCACGCAAAATTCGATATTTGGAGAATTTCAATGATCTGCCAAATATAAATAGACAAACTACGATATTAGAAAGAAGGATAATTGTGTGCAGAATTTATTACTTTTTCGTACGGGTTTAATTATACTCCAGGGCCCGTACCAAAGTCTATTCGGTTGACCTCAGTCCAACTGTCTGGAGTCTCTTCAGCAATCTTTCTCTATTTCTCGCCCCAATCTGAAAATTCAATTG